>QVNV01005164.1:0-37833 GCA_014825455.1 Pseudomyrmex pallidus | reverse complement strand
GTTCTCATCATCATACAGGAAGATCTTCACCAAGTCAATATCTACCAACCTTCAAAGAGTGAGTCTTAGATAAGCAGCTGTAAAAAAACATCTTACTTAACTTTTGAAGTTTCCAATTATTTAGCAATGTTTTTGAATGAAGATAAGTACAAATTAGTTTTGATAATATAAATTATCAAACCTTGAAGCCAGCTAATAAAGAAATAAAAGAGATAGAACAATAAATAAGGTAACAAAAAGCCTTTTATTTATATTAAAAAAGTCAGCCTTAAAAAGTTACAGTTGTTGCAGCTATATTGAAGGTGATACACACAAGTGAGAAGTCCTATGACTTTTTACCATGCAAGTTTTTAGATTGAAATAAATTTCTTCTTGCAAAATACTATGAATAGCATTTATTAATGCATGGGACAAGAAGTAAATTACTTAAAAAGAGTTTTCAGCTTATTAATATAAACCTACATATTTACTTATGTCATAAGAAAGGTCTATTTTGATAAGAAACAAATATATAGAATATTCAATACAGTACTTACATGATATACGTTTGTCAAAAGAACTTTTAGAAATAAAACATTTATCAAGTGTTTTTGTTTTGCTTACAAAGGCACATTCATGCAGTTATTATATATATAAATACACAACTCTATTTTCTCTTATGTCTAATAACATGGAAAAAGATAATAGTAAAATTGATAAAAGTATCTTTTAAAGGCTTCAAATATGTCTTACATCAGATATCCTTATATAACAAGACTACTGTATAATAATATAATAGTAACATTAGTAATAACATGAAAATATATTTTAACATGATCAAATTTTCTTCTTAGAAAGTCAAACGGAGAAAAACCCTTGTTCAAAGGTCCGGAAGGTACACCTATGAATTCGACAGAATTACGTCGAATTAAAGTTGATATTCGCAGAAACATCCCTATAAAAGGTCCTGTACCTGAAATAAAACGAGACATACGTAATCCTGATGATGTGATTATCTCGAGAAGAGATGGTAAATTATTGCATTTCTTTGAATCTATACTTTTTTTTTTTTTTACAGAAGCTTGATTTAATATTTAGCAGTGCAACAAAGGAAGAAGCTAATTGCCATGCTTAATGAAGTAGCTCTTATTAAACTTATCAGCCTTTTTTGCCATATCAATTATATACAATGTAAAGATATTGTCACGTCAAGTCAAGACACTGTCGAATTATTATTAGACCAATATTCATAATCTAATCTTATATTTAAGATGATTTTAATTAAGAGATTTGATTATGATTATTGGCCATACATTAACTTCTATATGAAGATTTTATTCCCATAAAAAGAATCATCACTGAAGATTTAACACTGTATTTCAAAAATTATGAAAATTTAAAATGTAAAAGGCTCCAATTTTGTAAAAAACTTAGAATAATCAATAATTTGGCCAGTAAGAGCCTAGACACTAGATTATGAAAATTGTTACTACATTTTACAAAGCAAAACTTAAAGATTCTAAAGGTAGAATGTAAATTTTTAAGAATTTTATATTAATATAAGAATTTTTATAATCTCAAGTATAGCATTACAAATATCGAGCTTTGTTTAATAGATAAGAAAATTATATTTTCAAAAGACATAATAGGGGAATTGTAGGGAAACAGAGGCTAATATTTTTTAAATCAAGTATAGCATTGCAAATATCAAGCTTTGTTTATTAGATAAGAAAATTATATTTTCAAAAGATAATAGGGGAACTGTAATAGGGAAAAAGAGAAAGCCAATATTTGACAAAAATAAAAGAAGAGACGAAATAAAAAATTATCCAAACATGAAACAGAGTATCAAAATCACAACTCATAGAAGATTAACAGTCACAGGTATGACTTAAGAGAGAAATTATTCTTTATTGTAAATTTCTAAATTGTATCTAAACTGAGCTCTAGATAATTAATTCAATGTGACACTGGCATAAATTTCAGATATAATGAAGACATTACTCCTTTTATATCACGCTCAAAACCTGAAGAAAAAGAAAAAGAAGAATAGAAACTTAGAGATAGAGAATAAGAAATTAAAAAAACGAAAGTTTGTAAAATGAAAAAAATGGGCGCAAGAGTTGAATGAAAGACGTCTTAGTCATTCCTTGTCATCATCACAGGAAGATCTTCATCGAGTCAGTATCTATCCACCTTTAACAGAGTTTTAGATAAGCAACGATGTAAGATAACATTGTACTCAACTGTCGATCCAACCATGACAATTTTGTGCGAAGATATAAATTACTAAAACTTGAAGCCAAGCTAACAATAGAAACAACAAAAGATAGAACGTCAAACAAGAAGAATTACCAACGGCAATAAGTGAAACTGATGAAGATAAATCATTCATCTAGTTATAATCATATATTTTGACTTATCAGGTATGAATTACACGAACGTAATTGTTCTTATATTATTACTTGAATTATATTGATTGTGAATTTCAAGTAATAAACTTGCATTTACTTCTCTTTGATAAAGATATTTAAAAACAAAAAACATCTTTATCATAATTTTTTGTCTATATTTTAATAAAAGATTTAGACTTGTTATCTTTAAGTAATTAAAGATAAATAATAAATTGTGGTGTATTGTTGTGTGTCATGCATGTACACACAACAAAATAATTTTCTATATTTTTTCTATTACTACATTTCTTCACTGTTATATTTTTCCTACTACTATGCATATGAATAATAAAGACATACAATATCACATATCAATAAACACATTATACGTCTTCTGGAAGATAGGTAAAGTAATAAATGGGTAAATGTATTCTTCTCTGAAGATTTCAGGTTTAATGGATATTTGTATTATTGTAGAAAATATAATTTCACTAGTATTGGTTTTATAGAACGCATTTGTGAAATAAATATCTGTTGATACATTTTCACAGATAGCATAATATATATTATGTTCACATAAGCACGAATTCTATACTTACAGAATGCTATATACATGATAACAATGCATATAAGTAAATTTAAGAATTTTGTGTTTATCAAAAGTTACAATTTTTGTACAGTCTTTAAAAAAAATTGTTTTTTGTATATTTATAAAAGAAAATTTAAGAAAATTATGAAATGTGACAAAAGAAAACAAATTTTATATTTTTTATAATTGTGCTGCTGATATATATACATGTATGTGTGTGTGTGTGTTTGTGTATATAAATTCATGTTCATACTACAATGAGAAGAAAGATTTTTTAGATTCTTTTCACTTTTACGTTGACTGCAACTGTTTACTGAATGTTTATAGTCTAAATCTAATCTTTGAGTATTAAGAGTTGTAATAGCGAGTGTTCAAGCAATGATTTTCTTAATAATGCTGTAAAGCAATGCACTTGTGCAATATATAAAAATTACATACTTAAAACATATAATATAAACCGTTTAGGAGAAGGCTCTAAGCCAATATTTGATAGAGCCGAAATAAAGGAGGCAGAAATAAAGCAGGCGGAAATAAAGCAGGCGGTAACTAAAGGCGATGAAGAGAGGGAACACCGCACTGTTATGACTGTAAAAGAAGATCAGTCAGGTTAGTAGTTTTATACTTTTGTTTATATATTATATTTTTTATTCACAAATGTTTTATATAAATATAATTAGATTATGGAAAATGTTTATATATTAGAATACTATATTTCAGGCTCTATCAAGCCACGAACATCAAGAAAGCGATCTCCTTCACCGAGTTCAAGTAGGATTCATTACAGATACAGTCCTCAATCTCAATCTTCCAGTCACTCCAGGTTTGATTTGTAACACTTGCAATAAAAATACTTCTAAATATACATTTTTTTTTAATTTTTAATTTTGTGCAAACCTTGAAACTACGTTAACAAAGTTATCATAGAAAACGAATAGTAGACCAATTAATTATTGGTCGTAAAAAAAGTTGAAATTCATATTTATTGTTTTTAAAGTAAATAAACATATAATAGAGTAATAGACAATAAGTTGTGGTTTCCACTAAAGTTGATAACTTGTCTTGTTGCAGGGGAGACAGATTAGAAAAACACAAATTTTACAAAGACAGTTATGCAGATAAAGAGGACGAACGACGTAGTAATCGTTCACGTTCTATAGAACACAAACGTAAATCACATTCTAGGTACAGTATCAAACGTATATAGACACGAACTAAATACTAAATATTTTTTTAACGCAAAGTAATATTATGACTAAAGAATTTTTCTGTACAAGTTTCTTTTGCTTTGAATAAGAAGATATGAGAGAATAGATATGATGATTTTTATCAGAACATTTTTGTTTCTTCTTAAAGGTCATTTATAGAAGATAAATATCGTTATGATAGATATCGTGAAAAATCACGCGAACGTTCTCGTGAAAGTAGAGATACAGAAAGAAGCAGAGATAGAGATAGAGATAGAGACAGAGACAGAGACAGAGACAGAGATAGAGATAGAGACAGAATCAGAGATAGAGATAGAGACAGAGACAGGGACAGAAACAGAGACAGAGACAGAGACAGAGAAAGAGAGAGAGATAGAGACAGAGATCGGGACAGAGACAGATACATTGAACGGAGAGATGTAGAAAATTACATCGGACCGCTACAACTATATCCAGCAGATTCTCTTCATCCTTACGTAAGTAAAAACCATAATCTACTTAATTAAATTTTTGCTCCTAAATTTGTATTTCTTTGGACTTCTATAATTGATTTAATTTTCATACAATAATGTTTGTATAGAACTTTCCGAGACCGATTATTCCTATAATGGGCCCCATGGTTCCACTACCAAGAGGATTTAGACAGGTTGCTCCTTTAGGAAGAATTCGATATCCTCCTCCGGTAGGACCAATCAGACTACCATATCCTGGTCCGACTATGTATAGATATCGTGCTCCATATACAAAGTAATCTAAATGTACTGTAAGTGTAAGGATTTTCTTTGTGATTTTCTTTGTGCTATTTTATTTGTATGCATAATCTTTTATACACGTGATTTGAAAAATTTCAAATTTATATAGCTGATTGATTTTATCATGTTTAATATTCAAGATTGAGAAAGTAAACAATTGGGATATTTTATTAATTGTTCGGTTTTGCTATTTTTGTACGCTTTGTTATTTTATATGATATAAAAATATATAATATATACATGTGCGAATATTTTTATCGGTATTTTTATATATTGTGTAGTTTTATCATAATATATTGAGATAATATAGTAAGACGCAAATACACACAGTAGTTGAAGGAGCATAAAAAACATGAAATCTTTATAATCGAATGACTTTTGAGCAGGTGCACTGTGAAGTGCACAAATATATGTGCATACAAAGCATACAAAGCTGTTATTGGCAAATCTATTCGATAAAAATCTTACAAGATGCAGTTTAAAATGAAAGAAGGATAGTAATATCTAACGTATCAGTATATACACATGCACGTAAAGAAACATTAATTTTTTGTATATGGAGGATATGCTATACATAAAAGATACATATGCTATTGTTTTAATTGTATTGTCTAGTATATTGTACTGTATAACTTTTTATCATATATAAATACGAAAAATAAATTATATGTAGTTTATATATCTATAATGACACACGTTTTAATTATATTTTTTCTTTCTCTCTGACTGGCTCGAATTTCCACTGCGTGTAATATCGTATAGCATGGAAAAAAATCCTGTGCATATTTACCGACAAGCTGCTCGCCCGGACATGGCTACGTAGTTGCCAATGTGCACTATCATGGACATAGCGCTGGCGAACAGGAAAAGAGACAACAGCTAAACTGAGGCCGCTCTCAGTCTTCTCTTTGATTCAGCTTGTTCTCTTGAGGCATTGGTGAACCAACTTCTCTTCTTATGCTGCCACCTCATTAACGTTCTCTCTCCAGCTTCTTTCATTCTCCTCCTGTTACAGACACTTTTGCGCGAGATCCTCACCTGGAAGCAATTTACAAAAATCTATATCTGGCTGCTGCAAAGCAACTAGAAAAAAACTATTTAAAATCATTTAAAAGCCATTTTAAAGTGACAATGTTACGTCACTGTCGTTCATATGTAGCAGGGCAGTATAAATGTGTCAAATAATGACGGAAATAGAGGCGAGTTGAGTCAAAGGAGACGGTTGTATTCCCACATATTATTGCCGATATTCATAAGTCGGGTATCTTATTTTTGCGATCGTCTTGGATTCATCTTCAGATAGATCTGAATAGCCAATGAGATGATCCGCACGATCTCTTGAGATGAACTTAAGATGATCTTACAAAGTCGGACTAACGAATAGCACCCTATGATCAAGTTTCCCTTAAAAAAAAAAAAAAAGCAGCATTTGTGCGAACACGAATGGAATCTTGCGGACTAGTGTACCTTGTTACACGCAAATACATCGAATGTTGTGTGAGTGAACTGTTTTACTATTAAATAAAGCTATATTTTACACACGCACACACTTGTATTTTTTATGTTTTGACGTTTTACTTATCTATTTTAGTTTTCCAACAGAGAGACTGTCATTTCTCATTATTGTTTTAAAAAAATTTCATGTGAAAATCAGGCATAATTGTTATATCGCGCTGGATGTGTGCTGTTCTATATCCCACATTATTCCACTTTGCCTGACGCGCTCGGAATTGCTCTGAATGCACCTGGCAAACCGCTCGAAAAGTTCTGCTGCAAATATGTACGTTTGCCAGAGTCCGTCATTTGGTTAACGCGCGCGATGTCTAGACCAAATTCGCCTAAAACGGACACAACTAACTGCAGTAGCCTTCTGCGGCAATTTCGCTTTCAAAAGAAGCAAAGCAAGATGAACCTGTGTAAGAATTTTTGCTCATATATTACATTTCCTCTTTCTATGCATTTCTAGGCAATAATGTGTGTATCTCGTGCTAACGTTTTGTTTAACACATTTTCCTATACGTGTCATAATGATATTTAAAGATTAATTTTTTTAGTCGAGCAATATTATATTTGTGTTATATCTGTCACTCATTAAAATTATCAATTAAAATACTTATATGTAAATTTATAGTCAACCATGTTATAGAACTTGATATCACCTAATCTGATAGCTCTCTTTTTATTAATAAAATCTTACTTGCGTCATTGAGGATTTAATTGATTTTACACATGTATTTAATTTAGCTGACGATGATAGTAACTTGACAAGTACCGATGCCCTAGTACGCCGAAAGCGTATTATCGCAAACCGCATTGAAGACAGTGACAGTGATATTGGTAGTCCAGCTAAGTCAAGTTCAGATTCTAATGACAAAAATCAAAGCAAGGAACATAAATTAAAGTACCTGAGAACTTTGCATCCAAAAGCGGACTTGTTGGTGAGTAGTCACATAAAAAATTTCGTAAATATATTTTTTTAATAGTTATTTACTTTATGTATAATTACAACTTTCATCAAAATTAATACTACAAAACAATATTGTAATATAAATCGAAAAAAGTAATGTAAGAGAGTATATTTCTATATTAGAAACTACACGAAGCACTCTGTGGAAACGATTGGGATGTTGATAAAGCGGATAACGAACTTACAACTAAAACTAGGAAAAAGAAATTGGGCAATCATGCAAAAAGTAGTAAAAGCAAGAGAAGAAAATTAGATGATGAGAAAAACTCAGACTTCGAATCAGATGAAGGAAATTACAAAGAAAAAGTATTTGACAGGTAATGTGTAAAAATATATTTTGATAAAATTGCACTCATGATTAAATAAATATATAATTGAGATATTATTATCACACAGTGATGAGGATTCGGATGTGGAAATATCCGATAAACTCACAGGTGACAAAAAAGCAGTATTGGACTTTATGCAAACTGCTTTGCCCTCAGAGTTGCTTCTCATGTCCTATTGTTCTAAAACAAAAGCTGATGCTATCATAAAAGCAAGACCATTCGAAAGTTGGAGCGATTTAGTAAATAAATTCCAAAATACAAGATACTTGGACACAGAATTATTAAATGCAGCTCAGGTAAATTTATAAAATTGTAACAAAATACAAAACTAATAAAAAAAGAAAGGTAAATTGAATTTTGTCATAGAATTTAAGAGATACTCGTTGTTGTCTTACACTTGTATTGATTTTTTTTAAATACAAACAAAGGTGTTATTATCTACACGTCAAGTAGTGGAAACTCTTATGAAAAAATGCCTTCGCTTGTCTACTAATATGGAAAAAGCTGTGGCTGCTGGTGCTTCAGCTATAAAACAACAACCAAAGGCATTGTCATCAGATTTAACGTTAGCTCCTTATCAAATGGTTGGTTTGAACTGGCTGGCTGTTATGCATGCACAGAATGTGAATGGTATATTAGCTGATGAAATGGGTTTGGGAAAAACAGTACAAGTGATAGCATTTTTGACATATCTAAAAGAAGCTGATCTTCTTGATGAGAAGGATGGACCTCATTTAATTGTTGTTCCCAGTTCGACCATAGGTAATTCGACAATAATGTGAACACGGTCGTACACAAATAGAATTTTTATAACACATGTAAAATTATTTTCTTTGACAGAAAACTGGTGGAATGAGATAGAAAGATGGTCACCTGACTTAAAAGTTGTACAGTATTACGGCTCTCAAGAGGAACGTAAGGAAATGCGAATGGGTTGGCGAAACGGTGATCTCGATGATGTCGATATTTTGTTAACTACATACAGTCTGATTAACAGCACTCCCGAGGAGCGCCGATTGTTTCGCGTCATGCCAGTTAATTATGTAGTTTTTGATGAAGCTCACATGCTTAAGAATATGAGCAGCGTAAGATATGAAAATCTTGTCCGAATTAATGTATGTATTTTCTTTCATTCACACAATCTCATTCATATATACAAGAAACGATTTTTTTTGTAACAAAATCTCGACTGTTTTTAAAGGCCAAGCGTCGAATTTTGTTAACTGGTACACCTCTACAAAATAATTTATTGGAATTGATTTCTTTATTAATATTTGTGATGCCCTCGTTGTTTGCTGGGAAGCAAGCTGACTTAAAAAGCTTATTCTCAAAAACTCCCGTAAGTTTTATAATAAAGTACAACTGTATTCTCAATCGATAGCCATTCCTTCGATATATTAATTGTAATAATTATTCAAATATTTTTCAAAATAAATTTTTTTCAGAAAACGATGAACGATAAGAAAGATAAAGAAGAAGAACAGCCGTCGTTCGAGAGAGAACAAGTTAAGAATGCGAAAGAAATAATGCGACCATTTGTTCTACGACGACTTAAAAGTGAAGTCTTGGGCGACTTACCGCCTAAGACAGATGAAGTAAAACGATGTGCGTTAACTGAAAAACAGCGAAATATGTATGACAAATTAGTCGCTGAATTTTCAGCAGAAACTGCCGAAGTTATGAACGAGAACAGAACTGGTATGATGATGCAATTAAGGAAACTTGCCAATCACCCGCTTCTCGTGCGTAACTATTATGACGAGAAAAAGCTCAAGGTATACAGTTTGATGAGAAAGATTTTATTTTATCTTTCTAATAAATTTTTAATCTATTATTTAATGCACAAATGCCAGGCTATAGCAAGTAGACTGGCAAAAGAACCGGGTCACAAACAGAAAAATCCAGAGTACGTTTTCGAAGATCTGATTTGGATGTCCGATTATCAAATAAACCAATTGACACGTACGTACAAGAGTATAGCCGGATTCGGTTTACCTCAAGAGCTTATTCCCGAAGCTGGTAAACTAAGGGAACTGGACAAGTTGCTACCGCAAATGAAAAAAGATGGTCACAGAGTTCTGATTTTTAGTCAGTTTACTATGATATTGGACATACTGGAGGAATATTTAACTATCAGAAAACAAACATTCTTAAGGTTCGTAATAAGTAACTAAGCATCACACACACACATAATAAGTTTACCGTTCAACTTAGGCTAGATGGTAATACACCCGTAACCGAGAGACAAACTCTTATAAACGAGTACACGGAAGATCCAAGCATATTCATATTCTTGTTGTCTACTAAAGCCGGAGGTTTGGGAATCAATTTAACAGCTGCTGACACCGTTATAATTCATGATATAGACTTTAATCCCTACAACGACAAACAAGCAGAAGACCGATGTCATCGAGTGGGACAAAACAAGTATGTATATAAACTCTTAAAAACGTGCATATCTCTTAGAAAAGAAATGAAGTAAACAATATAGATTTCTATCGTCTTTGTTTTACACACTAGACCAGTTACTATAATTCGACTATTGAGCGAAAAAACGATAGAAGAAGGCATGTACGAGATAGCTCAAGACAAGCTACATCTCGAAGTACAAATCACTAAAAACGAAGGTAAATACCAAACACTTTATTCTAATTATGCGACAAGATTACCAAGCTGTCCTTTTTGTTTGCAGAAAATGAAAATGCCGATAAGAAGTCTGTTCTGAAATTATTGAAAATGACATTGGGCCAGGATGTTCATAAATCTTTATCATCAACAAGAAATATCGGTAAAGAATCTAAGACGATAGAAAGTGATGACAATTGTACATAGAAAAATTTAATTGTAATAGTGGGATATTTGTAATCTAGCTACAGTAGACCCCGTATAACACGGAGCATACATTCCGCGTAAATGATGAACTCACGAGAGTTGGATCAAAGATTAAAAATTTGTAAATATTCTATAATTCAAATTAATGACATGATTTACACGATATATGAAGATTAGTTATACGTATTGTATACGTGGGTTTCAACAAGTTTTTTGTACCACGTTTCACACAAATCCGCGTTATATGAGGGTTTATTGAATTTGTAATATTAGAAATTTTGATATATACCAATTTACACTTACATGCTCGAAAAGCTGGATCTTTGTAAACACACACACATAAAAAAAAAAAAAGATGGATGTATTTTATAAAATAAGTTTTTGTTCGGAGTATACGATTCACACACACAATATATACAATTTATGTACGTTTCCTATTTATTATACACACTGAAATATTTAATCTTTTTTGTGATTTTGTATGTTCCATTAAATCATTCCTTTATTTATCTACACAATGTGTAGTTGCTTGTTTATTTCTGTACAGTAAGTTCATACGTATATATGTACACTTATTTCATCACTTGAGAGCTAGAATTCTATGATTTTTTCCGCGAACATAGAACTCAACGCGAAAAATTCTAAATCCCTCTTAAATATCAAAGTATATGTATATTTCTTCAAATTCTTGATAAAAGATTGAAGATTGTAAACCATGTACATTAAAAACCGATTATATAGACAAACACATTTATCTTATACTAGAAAAACGTATCAAAATATTTTATTATACAAATTACAAACCTCAAGATACACTTTGTGCATGACTTATTAAAAGATCCGACATTCCGTCTTTTATTATTTTCAGACTTTCTAAATCAGCATTTATTGTTGCAATAAGCTGCGCCATTCCTTGCTGCTGCATGCTTAAATACTGAAATATTGAAAAGAAACCATCATGTTTTATGTAACGTACGTTTAAGTTGTTAGTTTAAAATAAATAAAACACATATTTTCTTACTGCTTTGATATCATCTTGTGCTATTGGATCCATCGCGTATCTCTCTTGGTTTTGAATATCGATGTGCCGTCTCATTCTAAGCTGTGAAAGCATTTCGCTAATTCTACCCTTGTATTGTGTCGGAGCGCTGATTTGCGAGTGCATTGCTTCAAATCTACGCGTTAGAACTTCTTCTTCTGGTTGTAGAGACAACCCAACTTTACGTGTGATCTCTTGTCGAACTAGCACCTTTAGGCAAAAATGTGCTTTTTAACAAAAGAAGGCACACTTATAAAGCAATACGTACAATTAATCGACACGATACCTGTAAGACTCTGTGTTGAAGTTCCAACAGTGTACGCCTGTGTTCCTTAAGCCTAGCTTGTGTAGCTGTATGCTGTCTCTGCAAGCCTTGTATTTTTTCTGCTGCCATGTCTAAAAACGCTCTATGTCTAGCGGTTTCTTCCTCTTGACACTTCATTCTATGTTTCACTTGCTGAAAACCAATCATGGGCACTGGTATATACAATTCTGGATTCGGATTGTCCAATTGTGCTTGTTTCCATAATCTAGCGTCGATAGCACAGGGTGGATTGTCCAAATACTCTTTTAGTTGCGACGGATCGAGTTTTACCAGTGGAAATATATCTTCCACACCATTTTGCATCAATTGTTGCTTTTGCATAGCCTGGGACAGATAAGCTACCAATTCATTTGCAGGAATTTTTCTGTAAGAACCGGTAATTCCTTTCTCTGAAACGTATATCGTCACTTGACTCTTATTTTCTCCCGTAGATTTAATATTATCAACGGTTACTGTTAAATTTGGCTTGTTTCCCAGTAAACCATTTAGAAACACGATTAATTGTTGTTTGCCATCCTGTACATCCTTCTCTTTCTTATTGAAGCACAATACCACTAAACCATCGTTGTTGTCTGCATCGGGTATACGGCTGTACCCAATAGCTTTAAATCTGCACAATGAGTTTTCTTGAGTAAGCTCTATTGGTGGAGCATTTACAGAGTAATAAGCCTTTCCTGTGCCCCACAATGCTTGAATAAGATTCCACCTGGCAATAGTATTATCTCGCTCATCGTTATACAATAGACAGTTGAACACGGCATTATACAGAGCTTCTGATCCACTATTTGCAGGTTGTTGTTGTTGAGACTGTTGTTGAGGCTGCGTCAATCCGGTGCCAAATCCGGTAAATCCCGTTCCTAAGCACATGTGTATGTATGTAAAATATAAATATTAAAATATAAATTAAAAGTGTCAACAAGAAATTTGTGTGTATCTGTGTATACCTGTTCCAAATCCACCAAATCCCGTGGTAGTAGTGGTAGCTGGTTTGCTCCCAAAGGCGCCAAAACCTGTGGATGTGCCAAAACCGCTCGAAGCAGTACTTGTGGTACCAAATCCACTAAACAGACTAGGAGCAGATGTGGTAGTAGTTGTTCCAAATCCACCAAAACTTCCAAAACCTAACGACGATGTTGTTGTCGCTGTTCCAAATCCACCAAAACCGGTTGTGGAAGTAGGAGCACTGCCAAAAGTCGAAGTTGTACCGAATCCTGTGCTTGTGGAAGAAGTAGTACTGCCAAAAGCTGGCGCCGCACCAAAGGCACTAGTTGACGCGGTGCCGAATGTAGGTGCAGATCCAAAACCTGTGGTCGACGTGTTACCAAATCCTGTAGCTGCTGGAGTACCAAATCCGGTATTAAACCCAGTAGTCTGAGTGGACGGTGTACCAAACAGACTCGGCGTTGAAGTAGTCGGTGTGCTAAATCCGAACGAAGGTGTTCCAAATCCTGCTACTTTGAATTAAAATTTGTAACTAGTTAATGTTTGTGGTAAAAATAAAAACAAAAAAAAATGTTAAAATAGTTTTTGATTTACTACATTTAAATTAATGATGTAATATAAGTTCCAGACAATAGATTGCAAATTATTAGTGTTCCATTTAGCAATTATTATTATAATATACAAAAATTAATATGTTTAACATATAATCTGATAATGATATATAACATAAAATTCATTCTTTTGTTGTTTGCATGAAGTTAGTTAATAGAGATGTCTTGTTATTAAATGACAGTATTTTGTTGTTTATTTTGTGGAAAAAGCTCAATTTTAGAAATAATACTTTATATTGAGAAGAAAATATACAACACAAGTAAATACTTGATAATCTGTAAATTACAACATATCAATGTATTACAGTTTCAACATTTAAACATTTATCAGAATCAGATAATAAAGGTATATGGCAAAAGATGACATTTCTGACAAAGCATGATGAATTACAGGTAATATTTTTAGCAACAGGAGACAAGGTATACTATGAAACAAAGTTTTTGAAATGAGACTTCATCAAGACAAAATTATTATGTTTGAAATGATTAACAGGTCAATTTTTATGCACAACTAGCAAGTGATTCATTAAAAACAGATTCTGTTCTGCCTAGTTCTGTCAAGTTTCGTCATATCAAATCAATATACGATTCTTCCACTCAAATTGTGAATGAGCTTGGTACTACAGACGTAGCAGTTGGGGTATGTGTAGATACAGTACCGTTTATTTTAATTTTGCACTTACACAATTATATATTACACTTTAACAATAAATTTATTCAGTTTAACACTTTTTTTGAGCAATATACAGGACGCAACCGCAGAGATTATGGTGACAACACTTGGAAAAATTCCAAACGAAATGTATTACTTAGAAGATACAACACATGGGAGAACTGCGGCTATTTACAATGCCGAATTACACACAATACTCGACAACAGTCACACAACAACGACTACAATTGAAGCTGTCAAATCTGACGGTTACACAGATCACTCCACGCTGCTTGTTATTTTGTTAACTGTGCTCCTAATCATATTAATGATATGCTGCATCACGGCGTGCATAATTGCGAGATCCAGAAGCAAATATCCTTCCTTCTTCACAAGAAGTGACATCGAGTGCAGTCCGAGATGTAGCGGTGTGAACCAGCCTTTGCTAAGTTTAGACAAAAATTCAGATACCACCAAGACCAGCAGTGGTTCCACAAACAATTGAAGAGATGTAAGTCTCTGGTGTTGTTGAGAGAAATGCTCGCGAAATATTTGTCACCGTCATGTAACACTATCGCGTGCTAATCCTAACCTCGCGAAATAATCGCACACTGCTTACCAGGTTTGACCGGAGTCGCCGTGGAAGCGGGTGTAGTGCCGAAAGCGAACGTGGGTGCGGGCGTCGACGTGGACGTCCCGAAGCCGCTGCCGAACGACATCCTTACTTTTATAATTTCACACTGTAATTAAAACACCGACTACTTGCGCGACTCTTGTAGATCGATCGTACACGCGAGTGTAACGTGTTGTAAACATGGCGGTAAGCATGGGCGGGAGATTTCGGCGATATCGTACAAAAAACTTGCACGGCACAGAGGAAAAGATGTCTCCAAAAACTTTCTACAGATGTCGCAAAAAGAGACGTCGACAAGAAGAAGCGCGAGTTACAAATTTAATTCGTAAGTAATTTCGCCTTTATTCGGTGTCAATCAAATAATAAACACACGTGCAATATAAAATTCTTTTTTTCTCACAATTTGCTTTTTTTGGGAGAGAGAAATAAAAGGCGCTATATCGTCAACAAAAACTTGTTGCGCCGGAGATTCACTCACAGTTTATTTGATTCTTTTTATCAATATCTTATTTTATTCAGTGTATATTATTATTGTATATGTATATTTGTACTATGTATTTTATAATATATCCACAACGTAACTATAACACATATACATGCGTACTCATTTGTCTCTCAATAATTTGAATTCACAAGATCTTCCTGTCCTGGACAAATGTACAATACATATATGTTTCGCACAATATAATCCTCTTTCTCACGAGGTCATATACTACGTATTGATAAAAAAAAAAAAAATCTAATGTGTTGCATTTAAATTCCTTTATTAAAATCTCAACTCTAAAAACAACGCAGAGAGAGATAGAGATATATGAACATTCTCGTTATGGATTCTTGTGCGAGTTTAATTCACGATCGAATAAACAATCACATATTCAGGGTTTCAATAATAAGTAGAGCCTTTTTTACAAGTTTTAACGGATCTTTATAATTCAAAAACTTAAAAATAAATAAATATATATATATATATATCTTCTCATAAATCTCTAACGTACATATATGTGATACTTTCGTCAACAGTTCGATAAGACTATCATCATCATTATCATCATCATATCGTAAATACACGCGCTCTTAAGAGACTTGAGCGCTTGTTTGCGCGGCAGTTGAAAATACGAAACAAGTAGAAATACAAAATACTGCGTGGGAGTATTGTAGGCGCGCGTGGTAGATATATGTAACAAACAAGAAATCACATTCGATGAAAGACTATATCTATACAGGAGATTTTTTTCTTTTTTTGTTTTTTTGTTTTTTTTGTTTTTTTTTTTTACATGTAGTGCATGCGATGGCAGATTTTATGCACATCTCCGATCAATCGATGTTTGCGAACACGCGCGTGGATTTGATATCTTATATATTATCCGCGTGAACGCTACGCTGCAATTTTGTTTTTTGTTTTTTGTTTTTCTTTTAAGGCGCAGTCGTCAAAAAGATTTGTATTTACCGTATCGAAACATATAAAACAATTCCACACGCTATAAACTAACTTACACTTTATAGTTGACGTGACAATTGGGTTCTTTTTTTTTTTTGTCGTCGCGAAATCATATCTCGAACGTTACAAGATTTTTCATATTTTTTGCTTTGGCGTGATTTTCCAAGAGATTCGTATTATATGTATATATAATTCGTATATATTGACCGTGCA
Organism: Pseudomyrmex pallidus; assembly: GCA_014825455.1. Taxonomy (NCBI): domain Eukaryota; kingdom Metazoa; phylum Arthropoda; class Insecta; order Hymenoptera; family Formicidae; genus Pseudomyrmex; species Pseudomyrmex pallidus. Next base: position 21,433 of record QVNV01005164.1, on the reverse strand, counting down.
CGTAGGTTTATAATACTAGTTTTAGAAGAGAGTTTTGTTGCCGCGAGCGTTACAACGCTCGTTTGTGTCTGTATTGCTTTGGCATCATAGTCGGTGCAGTTCGTACATTTCAGCAACGTGCTGCGTGCCTAAAAACAGAAAAGTCAAACGCCATAAATCAACGCGAATTCTCTCATCATAGACGATTATGACTCTGATACCATCCGTTTAATTATTTGGAAGTCAACGGCCTGATCAAAACTCGTGTTTCTTTTTTTTTTTTTTTGAGCTCCGCAACATTGGTAATTGTTTGCAGGCATGTCTTGTTCTGTTGAACAAATTTGGGAACAATTATTACAAGTGTACTTTGACCAATTTACAGAACAAACAATGTAACGTGTTTTTACCTCATCAAGACTCCCAAATTATTAAACAACACACATTTTATAAGCATTTAAATCTCGTTAGTTAGCACACATTTCGCATTGAGGACAAAAAATATATATTAACCCGATTGGATCAAATATATTATATATGAAGAAGATTGATTTTTCTTTTTTCTTTTAAATTTGGGAGTTAACTTCATGAGGCTTACAAGATTTAATACTGTGTGTACAATAAACATGACACTTTTCTAACGAGATTTAACTGCAATAATTGAAATATATTATAATACATGTATGTGATTAAAAATTAACAAATAATATATTATGAACATATCATATATATATATATATATTTATATTATTGTGAACCACAGTGAAAAACCCAATAATCACCACACAATGGTATAGTTTCTACATACCGGATAAATAAATAATTACTTTTTTCAATTAACATATTCATTATACATTTGTACATTATGTCTTCTAAAATATGTTCCCTATATATGTATTCTTTATTATCTCACATAGTTTTGAAATAATTATAAAAATAAATATTTCCGCACACAAAAGATATATCTGTGGTAAGTTTGTGTATAACCGACGTAAAAAACATATCTTTAGTTTTTTTTTACATTTTTCTTTGTGAATAATAAAAGAACAATAACGTAATATATATTTTGTTATTAGAGTTCCGCATACAGACACTTTTTTAATGCTTTCTTATAGTTTTGATAAAATTCTTGCATCTCTTTATGCATTTCTGATTAAAATCGCGCATCATAACGTTTTTATATAGCTTACGTATTCTTTTTTCAAGTATATATTTTCTGTGACAAAAGAATTATGAAATATATTCAAAAGCTCTGTCCCTGAAAATTGTCTGTTATTTTGGATAACACTTGGTCCATAGGATTATAAGGATTGTATGACGCTCAGAATCTGAATTGAATTACTTTCTCACACAGTGCTGAAAAAATGCACCTGATAACTTCATAAACTTCCACATTCTCAGATATAACAGTTAATAGAAAATAGGCTATAGATGTAAATTTGTAATAATAACACTTTCTCAATGATAAAAATAGTTGTACAAAATATCCATAAACAGTATATAGAAAAAAGAACACATACGTTGTTCAAAAAGATAGGGCCAGCTTCTACGAAACATAGGCCAAGTATTTTATATATCAGATAGTATGTCACTACTTAGTTCACGTATTGTATTAATAATTGATATTGATGTTTTTGTATACGTGACATATATAGAAATAATCATATACTAAATCTATGAAATTACTGTATGCTCTTATACAAAAGCGGTGACACACTACGAATCATCTACAACAAACAAACAAAAAAATTCTCTAAACCATTTACTAGACTATCTAACACATTTATGTAACATTTACATTCTACTTGCGTTACTTCAGTTATTATTAATTTAGGTTTTTGTTCACCACGTGATCATGTCAATAAAGATATGAATGTAATTACGACAATTGTGCGTAAGATATGTAAAGAAAACTAGTTTGTGTTGTTAAAATAACTTGAAATAATATTTTGTTCTGTTATATATAATATTATTTCATTCTTTTCTTTTTAAAATGATAAAATGTATCTTTTTTGTTTCTCATTATAGTTGTATATTATATCTGTTTAAAGATTACTTTGATCAAATGAAACATTGATCGAGAGTGCATCGGTGAAGAAACTCAAGTACGTACTTACTCGATACTTACGACAATTAGCAAATGGAAATACGTTCGATCAAAGATTTAAGAGAGCGTAGCGTAAGAATATTCACTGAAATCGATCGAAAAGAACTTGAAAGATGCCAAATGTATATCGCGCGTGGAGATGTCCGTAGCAGCGTGTGATTGTTTAACTCGTGACGAGATTATAAATACGTCTCTGAAAACTCAATATCAGAAGCGGAAGCACGGGAGGATTTTGTACAAACAGAAATACCCCCACCGATAGCACTGTCCGAGGTTCCCTCGCCGGTCGGATAGTCGGCTACAATGAAAGACTGCTTGGGTTGACCACCTTGTCTACAACGACTCGTCCCCTTCTGGCTTTCACGTTCAGCTAGCTTCTGCTTAATGGCTTGGATCTTTTCTTCTTTCTAAAGCGCACAGAATAAATTTTATAAATAATTATTTATAATATCTTGTTATAATTGAGACAAGGTGTAAAACTGAGTAAATTGACAAAACATTACATTATTCTCTATGTCTCTCACCGCTGCGATAAGTTTCTGAAGCTCGTCGTTTTCGTTGAGCAGTTTCTGATATTTCTCCTCTTCTTCCTTGGATACCGCACCATCGGGATTGTATCTCGACTCGGACTTGTCTCTCGGATGTCTGATCACCTCGATCACCTTCGGCACGAAGATGAGCGCCATACTAAGGAAGCAACAAAAGATTGTGGCCAGCGCCGAGAAAGCGTAACTCGCGTCCTGCTGGCTAGAAATGACCGTTACCACGGGTACCGTTATGAGACATAGAACCACGATGTTATATATTGACATTCCAACGTATCTCGAATCATTGATCAATTTGATTTTGATGCTTCTTGTCTCGTAAGACAAGAAGAGTCCGAAAGCTAGAACGAGACCTTTGTAGCCATAGAGCAAACCTGGAAAAAAATATTCTCATATTTTATGTATGACTTTTTCAATGGTAATAAATTTTATCAGTTGACATACGAATTTTCTTCTTCGCACAAACCGCAATGTGTACTTACCGAACCACACATTATTGTGATCGCTCTCGCAATGTTCCAATTCGGGCTTGATCATCGCATCTTCGTCGCCGTAAGGAGGAGCCTCCAGCGAAAAGGACTCGATCTTCCTCTTCAACGGATCAACCACTTGCCAAGTGACAAGGAGGATGATATCCACCGACAGCAACCCGCTTAACATTACGTACAGCTTACACGGCTCAATCTTCTTCTGTATGGACGAAACTTTTTGTTTAGCCGTCAATAACTAAAAGGAATTGAGAATAGGATTAAAGATGCGGGACATACGAGCAGGAACAGCAAACATGCAGGATGGTTCCGTCCTCCGTGAAAAACTACAAATCAATCTTGATTATTAGCGCAGGATTCAAAAGAAAAAATATGGATTGTCTTGATAAAAAAAAAGAATATCAACATAAGTCCTCGGCACTGCAATATATGTCTTGCGAATAATACACCATAAAGACACGTTTACTCGTGCCACTTTGTAGTCAATAAAAATTGGATCGTCTTTAACTATCTTATCTTGCTACTTACTTTTCCCTGTTCCGCTTTTGCCTTCGTGGACAATCGATGGACTCTCCATACTTTACTGAACATGGCACCAAATGCAAGAGTGAAGCCAGTCGACATCGCCCACGCTCTAGCTTGGCAGATTATCAAAAATTGCCACGGAGTCACAAATCTACCGTCAATCCCGATACACAACACGGCAAAGAAGCAGCCTATTATTCCTACCAGCATTATCGTGTTTGCAATGGGATGAGACGAGTATATAACTCTGAAAGGTGAATCCATCAGTACACATATGTGTATCTACTAGTGTAGTTTGATCGCGCATCATTTATTTAATTATGAAACGCGATGAAGTACCTCCGGTGCCTATTGTAGATGTTAAATATGATTAATCCAATGGCAATCAGGATACCCAGCATCGACAAAGCCGCCATACTTATGAATAAGGGCAGTGACACCGTTCTTAAAACGACTCTTATTATCGTTCTGTCTTGCGGCACCTTGCCGCCGATCCACCGCTCGACGTTACGCCATGTCAGATTGTCGCTCTGCGTATCGTAATATCCTAACTTGACATACTTTCCGTCGATCACTTGCTCGATCTGAGTCAGAGCAATTCTGTCGCCCTGCGAGCTAAACGCGACGTGACCCTGCGAAACGAATACAATTTCCACGTTGAAAATTGTCGAAACGTCACATCGAAGATTCGAGTGTGTACGTACCGAAACCCCGAGGAACTGGGTCGAGTTTACGGCCGCGTATATCTCATCGGCAATCTCTTTGTTGTCGTAGGTAAAATTCTTCAAGCTCTTCCCCATTTTGCTGAGTCTCTCCATGGTTCTGTTAAATGCTGACAACAGAGACAAAAAGAGATAAGGGAACATCTCGATCGGCTGGAATCGCAAGCTACAGAACTCATTGGAAACAGAACTCACCCAACGCAACGGACCAGACCGCGTCGTAGGCAAGAGGCGCCTCCTGATATCCTTCCGGATATCGATTGTTGTCTATATCGTAACCGTCGTCCTTCAGCAGTTTGTTCAATCTCTTGCGAAAGTCCTCGGCTGTCATGCCGCTGATTGTCGTGTCGTTGTTTTGATTCCACATAAGAGCTTCGGTGGTCAGATGTCCCTCCGCCGCCATTCGCATCTGTTCCTTCGTGCAGGGAATGTTCTCCTTCTCCAGATTGATCTCAAACCAGTCGTCCTCGTACCAGCCTATGAAGAACCACACGTAGGTCTTGCCGTACAGGTTCTGCTGATAGAGCTCGCAGAGTACCCGCCTTGCGGCCACCACGTAGAACAAACCGACGATTATCCGCGCGTCCTGACGTCGCAGGTTCTTCACGGCGTCCGTTGGATCCGACAAGAAGCTCTGACGAGTCACTATCTCTATCCCAGCTTCTTTACACCGCGCTTCCAGATCTTCGACGGTCTGTGAGAAACACAACATTTCTCTCGCCAGTTGAGAATGCATTTATTATTCTTCTACGGAAAAAAAACGACATTGTGTTTTTATACGTGATATTTCCTACCGATATAAACACTTCTTCAGCTTGTTGTAATATCGCTACCCGTGACCAACCGAATTTTTGCAACAGTTTTATTCTCGTGGGATTGTGCACGGTGGCGGATGGATGAGTCCTGAAGAGAGTTGGAAAGCGATTTCGATCGGACAACGCTGGCGACGACGCGCCGTAACACAGCTGAGAAAAAATTTTACAACTATTCTCACGTATTCTTCACGCGGTGAATAATTGCGGTGTAATTTAAAGACGCGTTTTCTCCTTGACGTCGAATGTACTTGAAGACCGGAATATACTCACCACCACCAAGTTCCACATTTTCGCCGCCTCGGCGACTGTGGTGCAGACCGTGCTGCATCCGGCTAACAACATTAATTTATAAGGCGAAAAGTACAGTAAGTTGTACATCACAGAGGCGCCGAGACCGGGTTCGCACTGAAAGAGAAATGGCGATAAATTACTGGGTGGGTAATTTTGGGGTGCGCGCGACGGTAATCCCATTAAATGCATCCTCGTGAAATTTAGGTACCTCGCTGTCGTTAGAATGAAGATAGAGTCTGTATCCGCGTAACAAGTTTTTTTCGCGATTAACGTCCTCTAAGGCCAGGTGCGCAGCTGGCATACAAGCCTGTTGAATAAATGATTATGTAACTCAGCCTGATTAACTTCCCACTTTAATGAACAAGTTTTTTTCATGCGAAAAAGCAGTGCCGTTCGACAGACGTGTGCGAGTTTTTCTTTGACAAATTAATTAGGAAAAGTTTTTAAATAAATGGGAAAAAAAATCCTCTACGTGGACAATTTGATATCTGGTTGTACATAATTATAAACAATTATATATAATTATTTGTATTTCATTATTTATAATTATAATTGTTATAATTATATATTTTTAACATTGTATTTATAATTTTATTATTTGTGCGTAATAACAAGTGCTGTAAAATTTTATCAGAAGCTGTTTTTTTTCTAATTTTGGGAAAGAGATGGAAAACCCATCGAACGCGAGGCGGAAGAACATTCTTTTGTATTCTAAATTTTCGCCACCGCGAAAACTTCGGAAATTTGATCTTGAGAAAGTTTCGAACAGGTAGATACGGTTTGTAAAGTTTGTGCACAAGGTCATTTATCAAACAGTTCGCGTAAGAGCGCGGCTAAGCAAAAAAGTAGCAGAAACGATTAAAGTTACAAAATAAAATGAACGTAAACACGTTCATTATGAAACTAAGAATCTGAACAACAGGTAAAAAAACACGATGCATCTTTCACCGAAGAATGAAAGATATTACTGGGAAACAAAACGCGCGCGCTAATGAGGTAATTAAAGTTCTCGTGATTACAAGACACGTAAGGTACACTCTAGTTTGCTTTCATTATACAAATTGTGTGTATCGATAATCTCTATTTATATATATTACACACACAACGTTAACTGAGTTCAACAAATAAAAAAAAAACAACATAAGTATTAAATTTCATCAAAAGAAAAAAAATGAAGAGAGAAAACTAGTCGGTCTCACCTGGCCGCCCTGCCAGCCGCCCTCGCCGGCGATAGGGAAGATACCGCCGATGTGCAGAACGGTCTCCTCCTCGTCTTCGGGCGGCAGCGACGCGTCGGTCCAGGGGGCTGCTATTAAAATCACAATTAAGCCCAACAACATCGCGCATTGCCGGGGAAAGCCGCTCGCCATTCCGCCAGCAGCGTCTTGCTCTCGCGCTCGCTAAAATCGTACGTTTTTCCTCTCTCTTCTACGACATACCGGGTGTAGTGGGACACGTAGTGGCAAAATCGGTGGTGGGCAATGCCGTCGAGAAAGTGCTCACTGCCATCGTTCTCGTCCGATTGACCTCGTCGTCGTCGTCGTCGTCGTTGTTGTCGTCGTCGTCGTCGTCGCCTCGCGACTAATCGAACACCCTCTTTTTCTCTTTTCCTCTTGCTCTCTGTCTTCCTCTCTCTCTTTCTCACCCCTTCGCGACACTGCTCTGCGTTCGATCGCTCCGCGAATCTCTCCTCGCGCGAACGTCACTCTCTTCTTCGTCCTTCCTCGTTACTCCACCTCTCAGCGCCTCGGCCTCGATCGATCCGCAATCAATTCCGCTCGCCTCTTCAATATATTACGAGGTTCTCCACGTTGTTGAACTTGCCGCAATGTTTCTCGTACTCTTTTGGAGTAGAAAAGCTTTCCACACTCGATCGGAGAACCCGACTGTCACAACGACGAGAATCCTCTTGACTTTTTTTTTCTTGACGCTCCGCTCGTTTCGTTGCAAACTCGGAAAATCAGGAGGGATAACCACCCTCCGTGTTATATACGTGTGTGTATCGACTGATTCGATCGTTTAGCGAAAAATGAGGATGATTCACTGAGAGAGTGACCGAGAACTGGAGGCGACCGCTCTTCTCTCGACACTTGGCGCGCGAGGAATATCGCGTGGAAGTGACGATTCGGTGGTGAGCGCGCTTCGCGGGCGTATTCATATCGATTCCCAACCCCGGAAAGGACTTCGACAAACTGTAGGTGGGGGTCATGATATAGAATGGCTCCGTCGTGAAAACGGCGCTCCTCACCTTCGCGCAAAAATCAATATGACGCGACGATTCGACCGAGAATTCCACGTCGAATATGAGGATTGCTCCGTTTTTTCGTTCTCTTGACAAATGCCGAAGAAATTATTGCGAGACAGATGTTTTCCGTGAACGTCACGTATATACTGATCATCTGTTACTTCAGACGATCGAGATTTTCCAGTCGAATAATCGAAGTGACATCATGTGACAAGTCGGAGATCGAGTATCGAATTTGTGTCGGGCTCGCGCAATCGATAAAAAGTCCGTCAGCTGATTCTCTGAGTCAAAATGGCCGACACAGCGGCGTCGTGAGAGCGTTCGTCGGAGATACGTTTGTATTTCGGAGCAAAATGACTACGCAACGCGCGCTTCCGCAAAGCAAAGAGGCTTTGTTGAAGTCGTACATGACGAGGTTGAAGGATGACGTAAAATCGATGTTGGAAAATTTCGAAGGTAATTTCTAACCTGTCTTGTGCACGTATGTAGCGATGTTCTAACCTGTATGTTCTTGATGTTTAAATTCACTCGCACTGTTTGTGTTTCCAGAGATAATTAAATTGGCAAAAGGGGAAAATGATTCTCAGCTATCTCGAATGACGCAATGCGAGCAAGACACGTACGAGATGCACGTCAGAGCGGCCAATATAGTGCGTGCCGGCGAGTCGTTAATGAAACTAGTCTCCGATATAAAGCAATATTTAATCCTGAACGATTTTCCTTCCGTGAACGACGCTATAATACAAAACAGTAAGTTATTTAGAACTAAACAAGCGGAATGTGATCAAAAGTTGGCTTCCTTGAGAGACGACATGGCCGCGGATCTCTATGACCTGGAAGAAGAATATTACACTTCGATATACAAATAACACTTAGTTTGTAAGACTTTTGTACGTATAGAAGATTGTTGAGAGTTTTGATTTGTATTTTGATATTTATTTCAATAATAGGAAATTTGATTTTTATAACACGCAACTGTTCATACCTCGTATTTGTTCCATTAGTCTTGTAGGGAGGGAGGATGAGTAGGTTCCGTAGGCAAGAATTCCCTCGAATGAAGAGAATAAGGAGTAATTGTCTCTTTTATTACTTTGATATCTTGCAACACATAGACAGAATACATCACACAATACTTTTATATCAGTAGGGTATACTCAAGAGGATAATATATAGATCCAAGCGCTTCACTTATCAATAGTCACCGCTTATTGTTTACTCAAAGTGATGATATTTCGCGATACTGTACAACAATAATTTACAAAACTCTTCTGTATCAGAGCAAGAAGATTAACGATTACGAATAATTGACAAATCCAAAACAAAAACTTTAATAAACACATAATTTTGGAATTTGGAATGTTACGCAAATTTATAATCTCACTTGCTCGTCGCCGTGTGTTCATTTCTATTGTAGCTAACGAGTTACACAAACAATATCAACAACTCACATACCGCCGAGTCTGATGCGACAGATTTATAGAAATTATGTTTGCATACTAAAAACGAAATTAACAAAAGAATATCACAGTGTGGGATAATAAACGCTGTGACACACAAAATACATGCCTTTTTAAACAATATACGGTGCACATCACAAAATTATTATTCCGTGAGAATTTGATACAGCAACTAAATATAAATTAAAAATATCTTTGAGAGTCTAACAAAATGTCGCATCAGTTTTATTTTTAATGTACTCTCGTAATAAATAAATTTTTTTTTTTATATCACGCTTTCTCGCTCTCGAATCGGTTCACTCCGTGTCCAAGTAATAAAATTGCAATATTAACTCTACGCATACATCGCTACAATCATACATTATTAAATTACCTACAACTACAATCGTGAATCAAAACATTTTCAAATATTCTTGGTAACGCATCCGAAATGTTACGTGGACAAAAAAAAAGAAATTAACGCAAAAAAAGAAACAAATTAATGCAAGAAAGCCTAATCTTAGAGCAATTTCTCTTTTCTTCATTTTCAACTCGAGATTAAATAAATCGCACAGAAAAATTATATTTTGTTTAAAAGATTTACGATAATTTAGTATATGTACAAAATTTAAACCGCTTATAAAATTAATAATTAGTATTCAATTGTCGTTTTCTCTTAGGTTTTTCTTATGTTGAAAGCTAATAAGTTTTTACGTATTACAATTCCTGAAAGATAAATGCAAATTCAATAGGTGGAAAGACACTTGTACAGCAATGGCTCAATCCTGCATTTGCAAAGCACGTAGTCCTGACATTACGCCATTCAATACAAATAATAAATGTTCTGAAATTTACATTTCTTTACAGTTTTGCCAAACTTCTCTTCCCTGTAAATACTTATATATTATACATACATATGTTATTAAATATACTAAATAGACTTACGTTCTACTTTGGCAAAAAACGTTTACAAATATATATATTTTCAACTGTTTTTCTTTTTCTTGAACATTTTCTTTCAATTGAATCTCAAAGACAATTCAATCGTTTGCCTCTTTCTATCAAAAACTTGGCATAAAATTCTCTGGCCTTCTACTGGCAGCTTGACAAAACTCACAGCTTAGCCTTAGAATAATCTCAAAAAGGTTACAAAATTCTCGCAATTCTCTTCTCTCATCAACTTCTACCTTACAAAATATGCCAAAATGTGATATGCTTCATTACATAGTTCATTCTTTATATGCAACAGGACATCAGTCGCTAGGCTCTTCAGAGCTGATACAAAAAAATTAGTATACTAGCATATCTTGGCAGTTTCGATTCATTGTCTAAGAAAAGTTCATTTATTCGATATATAGCGTAATAATAATACAAAGTAAATGCATATACTTGGAATGATACTGTTAGTTCTTACTTAATCGTCTAAATAAACTTTGCTCTTAACACACTCGGCGCGTCCATGAGCGGAGATCGTTCTTTTGATTTTCTTTATTGAGATTAGAGAAAGAAAAATTCATCTACAGTTTAATTTAAAAAATTTGCGATATATTTGTGGTCCGACATATCGTCCGATCACGAACGCGACTTCTTATCTTCTTTGTATGAAAAATTTGTCCTTATTTGCAGTTGTGAGCATTCTTCGTAAACTTTTTATTAAACTTCAATATAAACGTTGAATTGTTTTTTTTTTTTACGTTTCTTTTCGCGAGTTTACCGCTAGGAAAAAATATTTTGTTTAACTTTATATAAGTCTTGGTTTCGTTCTTCTTAATTCTATTGCTGCAAAAAGCACATTGAGCTGTGAATACTTCAATCTCTGTATATATATATATCCTGCTTCTTCAATAAAGAAGATCCCCAGTCGTTTCTGAGCCCCAAGCGCCTGCATCCTGAGCTGGTCTCAGATATTCAACTTCGCTCGAATTCTCGGTTTGTCCGGACGACGCGGTTGCCACAGGAACCGTAGTCGATACAGCCCTAGTAATACCGAGTTCAAAGCCTTCCGACGTCAGATCCACCTTGCTGGGTGTGTAACTAGCTAATCCACCTCCGCCTGTGTAAATAAGAAACCAAATCTTTCTGGAATCACGCGCGAACATCTACCCCGGAAAAGTTTGTGCAACTGGAGTCTCTCAACTCGCTTCGCACACATGTTATGAAATATTATATTGCATCATAGAAATTGCATCGAAGAAAGAAGCATCAAATATCAACCAGAGATTTGATCTTACCGAGAAGGGACGGCATGCTCGTCGTTGACGAGACGGTCAACGAGGTTTTGTTGTTTAACGCGGACTGCTCGACAGAACTGGAAGTTTCGCCATCCACGCTGCTGGTCTCGCCTTCGAGTATCGACGCTTCACTAGGATATTCGAAAGTACGGGTTGCCGTGTCGTCGAACTGTATTCGATGCTGAAATTACAATTGAATTGAACGATCAATCTCAAGCGGCTCAAATCAATCAAACGTCTTATTTACACAAACAATTTGTAACCAAGTTATATCGCGCGCACAATGTGCAACACACGCGAGAGAGAGATTTCCTCTGGCTCTGGAGAGAGCATATGTAAAAAAAAAAAAAAACACATGTGTTACGCAGTCACCGGCGAATTATGCTCGCGCCTTTTAGCGGAACAGTTGTTCGCGGAAAAATTTTGCAAGGCGATTCGCCCGCGTAATAAGCGTAGCTGCGCGCCCGCGTACAATGAAAATGGAGTGTACCGGGGAGAACAAACAACGGCAATCGCATGTAATGTAGCCTGGAATAACAGTAACCGGTCACACTCGTTGCTTTTTCGACTCCTAGCGGCGAGCGAAGCGCGTCCGTCCCTCGACGCCTCCTTCTCTCGTCGCCTGCTTCGTTCGTCGCGCGAATTATCAAAAGAGAAAGCGCTTTTTTTCGCGGCTGATTAAATTCGTCCTATTAATACGCGACAAGAATGAAGGAAAAGGTGGTATTTCACTTATACGATGTTTTCGCTAAATGTAAAATATTCACGGCTTAGACTCTCGTCTGCAGATTCCTTCTCTGCGCGCCTACTTGTTTAAATATATTCTTGGAAAGTGTGTCTAAAACGGGATTCTTTCCCAAGAAAAGTACAAGCTATTTATATGTTTTATATATTTTTATAATAAATAGTCAATTTTATTCAACACATTTTTTTTATATTTCTCTATTCGACAACAAGAATATATATATATTATAAAATATGTAGACTTTTGTTAAATAACGGAATTCAGTTTTACTCAATTGAGTAGTCGCTCGTTCTCGCGACTGGCTACTATGTCAGACCAGCAATAACAGTACCAGCGATTATTTCGACTAGGGGTTGACTGCTCGCTTCTTACAATTATATGTATACGAACCGTTCCCGAGGCGTCGTGAGATCACGCTTATAGACAAAAACCACATCGGCACGAGATTAATCTCGCACACCTAGCAGTAAACTCGGTTGTTCATTTGAAGAAACCGCGAATTCCCGACGCGTGACCCGACGTAATGCGCCGATTAAATCAACATTGTGTCGTTTTTTTGTTCCCGTCGCAACCCTCTCGACGACGAGGGATCACAAAAAAAAAATGAAACGAGCACTGTGCGTGCGTGTGGTCTAAAAGACGCGAAAATCGGCTTTGAGTCGCGCGTTTTACCGCACTTTCTAAAAGCCCGGCGCCCTACTTTTCCGGAGGACTTCTTCTCCGTACGCGTCACAAATTGTAATTAGCATTTTCTCACCGAGCGAGCGAATGCGACAATCGTGAACCGTTCCGGCTAGCTGGTTAAGTGGCATTAACATTGAAACTTTTAACGAACTTTCCACCATCGTCCGAACAATTCGGAGGTCCAACGTCGGGCGCAACATTAAATTCTACATCGCTTCCACATCGCGTCGATTTAAAAATAGAAATTAGTCATGTCGACTGCTCGATAAGATTGACAGCGAAGGAAAAAAGTCCGCGATGAATATTCGCAATGATTAATTGAACATCCTGGTGGGGAGAGAGACAATGTACGGGATATGATGCAACAACAGCAACCGATTCTACGATGTGCGCCACTGTCTCTAATCTCCATCCCGATAAGATAGATATTTCGATCAATTAATTGTTATTGCCGATCTTCAGATGAAATCAAATGTTTCGCGATTTCAATGATTGATGTACGGTTTCCAATTACGTGATTCACATTTCTTCGAATAATCTCCACGAATAATTTTAAATAGCCAGAAGTAAGATTCGCGAGCTAATTACCCGATCTTTCATTGCGCATCGAAATTACAAATCTTTGCAGCGGTTGTAACTCATGCGAAGACTCTCTTACACATATTTCGCCGTAAAATATACTTTCTTGAAATGAAAGTAAAAAAAGATAAAAAATAAAAAACAATACGCATTAGACAGCTTGTTTTTTTCTCCTCCGACTTACGACCGAGGATGTGCCGTTTGTGAAAAGACTCTCGTGAAAATGGAAACAAAATGACTTTCTTCTCGGAAGTGTTGCGAGTGCACACAAGTCAATAAACGTGGTGCGGATATTGACTGGGAGTATTGAATATCGGGATGGAAAGTTTTGTCTCTTTACCGTCTCTAAGACGAGAGAGCGCGTAAAATCGCCATTAAACTGCTCCGAAAGATGTATGCAAACCATTTCGCATAAAGACCGCGTGTGTTCACTGTTATATTGATTATCTTTGCGAATATAATACAGCGAACGATTGCCAGCGGAGCTCGATGGAGCGTGTAATTTCGCTTCGCGGCTGGTATAGCCGCGCAAAAACATTGTGATCGTGTTATATTCTTTCTCTTATGCCGATGACATGTGCAAAATCTCAACGTCAACCTTTTAGTCTTCTATTATTGTGAGGTCAATGCAAAGTTTAGCGCTTTTCTTAGATTTGTGAAATTATTTTATGTAGATAAATTATTATACGTAAATTAATTATTTTGTTAAATCGATTCAACAAAATAATGATATTTTATATCTCGGTTGCCTTCTCTCTGAAAGGCGAAATAAAAAAGACGTTTTTTTTTTTTTTTTTTTTTTTTTTTAATTAAAACGGAATACATAAAGAAGCAAATTATTGTTTTATCTCGCAAGCGACGCTAGCAATTTAAAAATTTGTTTCCAGCCTCGAGATCGCATGCAAGATGCGAGCGAACAATTGGAATGTGAACGTGATATGAACTCTATGCGGGCAGAATATCAGTGAGTGACCTTTGAGAGAGAAAGAGAGAGAAGGTTACAACAGAGAGCCAATATCAGGTCTTCCTGAAATACGAAGGCCGCGATAACGCGGCCGAGATAACTTGCAGAAACAGCAGGAAATTTATGGTCTCTCGCGACGCATCCTGCTAACAGGGATATCCCTTCTCTCGTCGTTCCCTCGGGGGTTTTCCGCGACAGTGCTAAATGGACGAGACGCGCCACATAAAGGTCACGGCGCGCGGTAAAAACTGGACGCACGCGTCTCTCCGTTATGTCCTAGTAAAACACGCGGGTTACCCCTTGCGTGCCTCGGTTTGCAATTAAACGCAAAAACAACATCCGGTGCGTCTCGTACGTTCGACTCGATTGAATCTCGCGCGGCGCAATGTTAATCGCTGCCAATTTAAATGCTCGTCCGGCAGAAGCGATTAGAATGTTCATAGGCAGACGGAGGCGAATTACTATAGACACCGTTATTGGATGCGCAGAGCCGCGGTAGATAGAGAGATTACGCATGATATTCCACGCGTGTGCTCGACGAATCGCTTCACATTTGCATTTGAGCGCCGATCTAGCGCCGATGGCAAGGCGCGCTTCATGTTTAAGTGCGTTGTACAGGACGCGTCTTCGAGAGCGAAAGGTTTTAATTTTTTTGTTTGTGCGACACACTTGCCAGAAATGTGTTAAATCAATATAACCGAGCCACTTAATGCGATTGAATTACAGCTTCCTTCTCGCGCGGCGTAATCAACACGTTCCGGAGAACGATGTCGATAAAACAATTGTTCATACGCCCAAGCTGGCTTCAAGGACGCAAAACTAGACCGACGGTATTTCAAAAACAGTTTACACTGATTGCGATCAATTTGTAAATACAACGGGCCTCTCTGCTCAAATTTCACTGACTCAGTCTGCAAGTTTAAATAATAAAAGAAGAACGAGCAAAGAGCTTCTGTCAACGTAATGTGTGTCGACTCGACTTTGATTCGCAAAGCAAATCTTGATCTTTCCGCGTCGTTTAAAAGAAGACTATTATATATTGTGCAATAGAAATTATTCAAAGACCGAGCACATCGCACGTGCGTACAAATGTTCCATTATAAATAGCGCACGCGTAATATGTGACATAATGCCCATGTTGCCCGCGCAATTAACCGTGAGCGGATACAGGCGTGCTTGGTTGCGTGCACCGCGTCTTTACGCTGTCGCGGACAATGTTCGCAAATTACGCGTTGCTATCCTCTCATTAAGTACCTCGACGACTTCTCGTCCTTTTCTAAACGTGTGCGCCTACATGTACGTCTGTTAGGCCGATATTATCATAGTCGGATCTTTTATTTAATATTGTCCTTAACTCTTTGCAGTCCAACGTCGACTCGTCGTTAATGAAATTAATTTGATCAGACTATTGGGGATGAGAAGAAAAGATTGCAAAGAATTAAGTTCATCTCAAGATGCTCCGTAGCCAATAAAACATACAGCATTTTAGGACGAACTTAAGATCGTTTTAAATACAAGGTCGTATTACGTACAACTTCGTAGTGCAATTGGCAGACTCTTCGATTTGACATTTTTTCGCGAGCGCCGTATTATTTACATAAACTGTGTGTTTACACAGGAAACACATTAAATCCAACCTGACGGAGAATTTGCAGAGAAAATCTCAGGTACGTGGATAATAAACGAAGGCCGCTTTACGGTCACGGTAGCGTGAGAGAAGTTGCAATCTCCGGATCGTGCATTAACGCTCTGCCCTCTGCTTGCGTAAGACGTTTTGCATAAAATTCAGGACTCAGTATCTCTCACACTGCGAGATTCCTTATTCTATACACGCGGAAAAAGTTTCTCACGAGGAACGTGTTCGTTCGTTTCCCCTGGATAAGCCTCCGCTATCTCGTCCGAGCCGTCTCTCTCTCGTAGGGCTCTCGAGACGACGCTCTCTTTGTCCTGATTTTCCAGCGCGCGTAGGAAAGGTTTATTACTCGATTCGCGTGCGGGAGACGCACGCAGCGAGGTGTGTGTTGGTCGTCAAACCGATTGTTGGCGAAGTGAAACTGTGTACGCGACCGCACACTGTAATATAAAGCGAATATCGTCGCAGCACCGCATTATCTTCGCACGAGTAGACGCGCGACAGAGAGACGGGAAAGAGAAGAGAAATCTTTCTCTCTCCGCGTGTACGATTCGTGTTTTCTCATACGATTCAACAACTTTTTTCGTTCTATCGAGATCGATTCGCGCGACGACTGAATTAATTCTCGCTTGGATCCACTGATCCAGGAGCAACGACCGCGTTTTTCTGTGCGACCGATCCGTCCAGGAGGAGGATTTATTCTCCGCGATAACTCACCGAAAGGAATTCCGCCGTCGCGGAATATAATGCGCGATCGGCCATCTCGTGTAGCAGCGTTTCCATCAATCCGACACGGTATACGAACACTGAAATAAATCCGAAGAAACACGCGATCCAGGAAATATCAGCTCTTCTGAGACGGAATAGCGACGGAGAGAGTAAGAACGCGAGACGATATAAAACAGAAAACGCGTTCCGGAGCTATCGCATCTAGGAGAGATCTCTCAGCCGATTTCGTATTTACTTTAGACCTCGAGCTACTGAATCTATTGAATAACAGTATCTAAACGATATTTACAAAAAAATACTGCTCAATATCTCGATGTCAAATGCAAATGGCACACAGCCATGGCACAGGTTCTGAAGATATACGTTCGCGGTATCGAAGCCTTCAAAGGTATTGTTGTTCACCGGGACGTTTATTTCCCATGGTGCCACGGTAGATTAACTTGGCAGACGAAGCGCTCGGAAATCATTCGTCGGTTCGCGAATACGATACTTTTACTTATAAATTGGTATTTTATCGGTGTTGGTGGAATAGAACGCCTCTCGCATCGCGACGTCCAAGCGCGTGAGAAAGTCGCGAGCGAAGCGAAACGACTTACAATTCGACGAAAATCATTTTGCACGTTATTTTAATGGAAACGATCGGAAAGTAATAACCGCGATGCGATACGAAATTATTTTGCAAACACTTTGGAAAGTGTTTGTTTGAATTCGTTTTGTTTTATTCCACTTTCTGTCGAGAAAATATCTCGATCGATCGTTACTTTGATGCTATCGAGACATTCTGACAAAGCTGTGTGACAAAGCTGTTGCCCTTCTTCAAAAAAGACCAGAAGCTCTGAAACATAACCGGGTTTAGCGATCAATTGATTATTTCTACAATTGTGTGAAACGTTAAATCCCGCGATAAGTTATCGGTATACTGCGCGGTGTACAACGCAACTTGTGTGTGTGTGTGTGCGTCGCGGTTCAGGCACTTTTCTCTCGTTACGTATCTTACATCTCTTTTATAAACGACGCTTTGTTCGCTATCTGTTAGCTGTTCTATCAATAATAGATTACATCAAGGTGCGTCGTGCGAAAAGATTTTAATATACGATGCCTTATTGCCACGCACACAGTTCGATACCAACGCTGATAAAGTATCCCCCCATCTCCGTCGATTTTTGCGATACGGACGCACATCGAGAATTTTAACGCCGTGTAAAAGAGAAAAGTTTCAAATCAAGTTCTTCCTTTTACCGCAAATTCTCGTTAAATAATATCAGAACTAAAAGAAGCGTCTAATTGCGAAGCGAATGTAATGACTAATTAAACGCATGTAAGTATAGTAAGTAAGAGAATTATTTCGAAAACAAAACAATCCTGGGAATTCCGAGTCTAGTGAAATGGTGTCAAGAAAGAAAGAGAGTGTGCACGTAAATTGCACATGGTTTTTCTTGTATCTTATTATTTTAAATAAAATCTGCAAACTATGAAGAAAACAGTGTCAATAAAGTGTGACGCTGTTACGTTTTATCTTTCCTCTGTGCAATTTGCAGACGAAGAACATTTCTTTGGGGACATGAATCGATACGTTTGTCACTTAAAATATTACGTAACAAGCGAGCGGATTGGAATATTAAAACCTTCTTTTCTTTCCGAAGAAAAAAAAACATTTCCTCGAACCACATGGGAGACACATTGCGCGTTCGATCTCTCACGAATGAAAATACACATGTAAGTGTGAACAACAGGTTTTCTCATGTTGCGCGAATGATCTTGAAATCTTTTTCTATTTTTCGACTTAAAGTAGCCGAGTTCATCGGCGGATGTAATAACAGTTGATTAGATTAGATATACTTGTCAACGCGTGTTGTTATCAACAGAGTAAGGACATTTGATAAGATTCGTCGTATCGATGAGTTTTAAAGCGGATTTTGTTTAATTTTTTATATCGACAGCAAGACGCGTATTTTCTTTGCTACAATAATAAAATACAAGTTTATTCTCTGCATGTGCTAGTTGGTTTTTCTTTAATATTTCAAAACACTCTTCCAGTCAAAAAAAAAAAAAAAAAACTGATCGTAAAGTACAAAATTGTGCAGATAAATTACAGCGAGTAACCAGCCAGCGTCTGAAATTGTGCAACGCACAATCTTTCTCTACCGCGAGACTTGTTCGAACGAAGCGTCGTCACCTAGAACTGCACAATCTCTGCGAGAGTTCATTTACCTTGTGATTTCGTGGCGTCCTCGAGAGGTTGCTGCGTCCGTTGATGAGGACATTGTCGTTGAGAAACGACACATCGCAGGGTGACGGCGGACCCCCGGAGATCTCCCACTCGGCATCGTCGGTCGTAGACGCGTCCAAAGTAGCATCGAGCACTATAATACCGCCGTCGCCAACCGTCTGCAACGAGCACGAATGAAATTGGCATGTAGAATGTAACAAACATTTGTAGAAGTGTATACAAGGAAGAGAACATCTCTCCTATCTTTTCATCACCGATAAGAACCTGTTAAGAACTTGTTTTGTAAGTCGAGAGAGAAAAAGAGAGAGCAAAACGCGTCGTCACACGTGTATGAAAAAATTCTCGAGGAAATTCTGTAAAATAAAAAATATTTTTCAATCGAGCGGAGATTAAATTACAGGCTGCGAATTTCGCGCGCGGCGCGTTTCCTTCGTCTCTCTCTCTCTTTTTCTCACATTACACTGACGTTTTTCTCTCCGTGTACAATTGCAAATTATCCCAAAGCGATCTTCGCTATTCCGCGGCTTTATTATTTTTCTCGTTTTGGTAACAATGGAGATGTTTCTCGAACGATTTGAAGATGCTTTCAAACGTGCCGTGACTACGATTGCGTACACGCGAGACGTTAGTCGGTCATTACGGTTAGCGTCTTTCAAGACTCTCGTGAATGGGACATCCTGTCGAGTCGAGGAGAAAAGAGAGAAACGAAAAAACGTGAGCGATGCAAGGCCTACATGGATAAACACATGGCTCAAACGTAGAATTGCCCTTCGAGGGAAGGTCCCGGCCGTCTCCGGTCGAGTGAGCGCCTTTACAAAGTGCAAAACAAGAGGATGTACGAAAAAGAAAAAAACGCATCGCGATTACTTTACAATTATCCGACATCTGTCGTCTGCTAGCACGCGTTCGAATTTTTTTTTTTTTTCAAAATATCATATTTGTATAAAATATAACAGTTAAACAATTCTTTTAGTTTTTAAGCTACACACATGAAAAAATATAAGTAATTAATTATATCTTTGTGTAGGAAAATGACCGATAATTTTTTAATTAAAACAAAATAAAATATAAAAAATAAATTCCAGATTATTTTAACACGCAGCGAAGATGCGCGCGTGAAATCGAGTGGACTTGCAAAGGCGCGACCGATTTCCGGTCTACTTCCGGCCGGTTGCCGCGAGGGGAGATCGTCGTTTCAGCAGATTTTCGAAAGTGATTTTTTTTTTGGTGGTAATTGGCCTCGCTACCTCCTCCTTCTCCTCGAGTCGCATGACGATTTGGGTTGAACGTTCGTTAATCCAGAGAAAAATGCGGTCACGGATCATAAGACGCAGCCGCATTACGGACGAGCAACGATCGAGGCCGAGAGAGCAACATAATATCTGTATTTAAATATAAAACGTGGCGTACCGATGCGAGATCTGTGCGGTGAAACGAGAGAAGCAAACAAATATGCGATTCCGTTTCAGCGGTCTATTATTTTCTTACTTAGATATTGATATACACACACGCGCCGAGCAAAATGTGTTATCTGCACAGCGGCTTTGCGCGATATATTTACGGATGAAACAACAATCGCCCGGCAACTCACTTTCTCCAACGAGGAAATCGGAAAAATATAGATTTTGTACAAAAAACAATTTACAAAGTAGTTGCAATTAATTGATACGTTCACAACATGCGTATCGCAAGACATATTACACGTCGTTACGTACTACTAAATGATCTACTAAACAGGCAAGACGCGTGAGGATTAGTCTGTGAGATTGATTGCAAACAAATGATGATTGCGAGAAAAATGTAAAACGCGCGATGCACACTCGGAAGATCGTTGCGGATTAATTCGTCGGGTTCATTACGCAGGTAAATGCACGCGGAATAAAGTATCGTGAGAAAAAAACTGTCGCACCCGACACTCAGCGTGTAATCTCATATTACGTTCAGACAAATGGGCGGGATTAAATCTGACAAACAACGCTCGGAGATAATGCTAATGCGACGTAACTGAGGTAAGCTGTCGCTCGCGTGGTGATAATTACAGTCTTGATGGGATAATGTTATCGTCTTCATAAATTGGATTATCTGCTTTTTATTGAACTATGTACATGTGTGTGTGTGTGTGTGTGCACAGAAATAGAGCCGAACGCAATGGCGTTTACGTGTGCGTTTCGTCGTATTTGTGCTCACGCGTGCGTAACGTTATGTCGCGGAAAAAAAGCTCGAACGTGAATGACTTTTATAAAGAAGTTGCACGTTCAATGTCACGTACACGTCAATAAACTAAGTGTAAGGGCACTTTTATTGTACGACACTACAGCCGTGCCGATGTCACCAGAACTTAGTGTTCCTGAGAACAACACGGAGTAAAAAAAATCTGACCGGATATAATCAGTAAAGCGCCCGCACAGAAATTTGTTTGGGATATCTTTGGAAAGTAGTTAGATTTTCGAACCATATCGTGGATTATCAGTAGAATTTCTATATTGAT
>QVNV01005163.1:0-56190 GCA_014825455.1 Pseudomyrmex pallidus | reverse complement strand
AGTAAGGTTGTTTGGACTATTCCAATGAAATAATTTGTTTAGATTTAACAAAATTTGTTAAATCTAAAGAAACCGTTCTCTCTGTGTATCGATGTTACCTAAATACGCAAGGTAAATGACAATAAATAAATGTTTTCTGTTGTGTGTTCGCAGGTCTAAATGTGTTCGATAGCGATGCCGGCCGAACTGATCCTGGGGCACAGTCCTCCGGTGTACAGCTCCTTTCTGTACAGCCCCCTCGTGGTAACAGCGCCCACGATAACCAACAGATCCGTGTCACGCAGAATCAGACCGTGTCTCTCCTCGGGATCCTTGCCCCTGGACTCACTGCGGAACAATAACGATGGCAGCAAGCAGAAGAAACGAGTGGTGTTTGCCGACGATCGTGGTCGTCCGCTCACGCAGGTGACGCATTACTTTCATTTTCTCACGATTGCATGTCTGTGTAAGATTTCTTATTTTTCAACAATTTTTGATTCGATTGCGCAGGTTCGCGTGATGACCGAACCGAGCAACATGCCGCCGCTCTGGAGCACCGCTTACGTAGCCGGTCTGACCAGAGGCTTGCTGTTCAGTTCGTCGAAGGATCACGATCAGGACACGGCGCAAGACACAACGCCGCCCTGGCAACTGACCTTTCTGCAACCGGCGAGCGACTATCTCGCCTTCCGTCAAAAGCTCGATCAGAACAACGTCTGTCTGGAGAACGTGATCCTGCGCGAGTCGGAGCAATGTTTGATCGGCACGGTGAAGGTGCGAAACCTCGCGTACGACAAGGAGGTTGTGGTGAGAGTCAGCAATGACTCTTGGGTCACTCACGAGGACGTGTACTGCACGTACGTGGAGCAACCGGGGGCAGCCGGTGCTCTAATTTTGTACGACACCTTCCGCTTCCGACTTACCTTGCCTGTAGCGTCGAATATAATCGAGTTCTGCGTGCGATACCGCACCGATGGCAAGGAATGGTGGGACAATTACGACGGCAAAAACTATCTGATTCGCAAAAAGCAAGAGGTGAGAGCGACCTTTTATCTTTCGCTTTCCTTAAAATGTTTTTTAATTCAGTCTATAGCTAAAAAAATTATTAACTTTTTAATATTTGCCAAATACACATATCGGTTATGTCACTTTATCCTTGACATAATGTGCGACGTTTTCTTCGTGATTGACGGTTCGTTTGCATAACAAAAACTCGTAAAAACTTATCGATTCTATTTATAGACATGTATTTGCGAAGGATAGTCAATATTTTTGTCGAATATTTTCAAGCAACGACGATTCGTTTGTTCAATTTTCAATAATGTGTTCGTAGCTCAAGTACTATGTCAATGGATATTAAAAGAAAAAGACGCTTTTGAGATTACTTCCTATTTTTAAATATTAAAATTTTCCGCATTCATCGTTTTGCTGAAAAAAAAAGAATGGAAAGAAATAAGTAATATTTCTTAGATATTTATAAAATTATTTTTTTTTTCTTTTTTACACAGTAAATAAATTTTCGAAAAGAGCAGAACCTCAGAAGGAGATTAAATGCAACATCATACGTGTGTGGTTTTAGTTAAGAGTGCCGGCCGCGCGACTCGACAACAGTCAGACGAAATGCAACGGACTTTCGAACAACGACGAAACGAAAAACGGCGTGCCGCGTATTTCTGAAGCCACCAGGCTAAACATGCGCACTTGGAGCGAGTTCGCGTCCTGGAATCATCTGACAAACGATACTCCCTACTGGTGAATTTCTCGGCGAGGAGGCCGTGCCCCCTCGATCTTGATGTGAACTGATTACAAATCATCTGTACGAAGCTGTACACAAACTCTTCCAGTGTGTTCCTTCCTCTGGTAAAATCCGCCGAGACGTAGATTACGCGGGACCATCATCCGGGGCATCCGAGCGAGGCAGCAGCGAGAATCACCAGTGATGATGGGAGTGAAGTGAGTGAGGGTGAGAACACGAGAGGGGAAAAGCTGCGCGACGACGATCCCTAATTCGAAAGAACGAGGAAATAAGACAAGCGCGCGTTTCTGCAGAAAAACCAACGGGACGTTGATAACGAGACAGCGCAGAGTGGTGCGGACCACTCCGCGCACGGATAACACAATCTGCACGGTAAGCCCCCGATTCTCAACTTATCTCTCTCTCTCTTCGCCGTATACAAGAATACTTCGCCAACTCTATAAGAGTACATTTATTTTTTTTCGATAAACGCGCCTATAGAAGGAAACAACGGTTCGCGATAAAGATTTTGAAATAACAATTTATTCAACCGATATATTTATAGATTGCAATAAAAGGACCGTAGTAAACATTCTGTATCGAGCATTTCGCGATCACTTTGTATCGAATCACAGAAAGAGTCGCATAATGTTCATATTTTTTTTAATTCTGCAAAAGTAATACAAAAACCTCCTCCTTAATACAAAAACGTTCGAACGCATCGAATTTCCTATCACGTTTCCCCACATTTGATTCCTCAACGACTTTCACTGAGAAACTCGAATCAGAACGCTTCTGCTCCTTGTAAGTATATGAGCTCCTTGGATTTTTGCGGACTAGTCTCTTTTCACGCGACGACGTGAAGCAAGAAGAGCAAATGAAAGTCAAAAGATCCTTCCCCGTTCGGGTCTGCTGGTTGATAAACGGCCTAATGGCCGCGGTGTCTCTACTCTAAGAAAGCTATTTCCTTGTGTGTTCTAACGATCTCGCTTCTGAGAGATATGTAGGCGCGTACCCCATCGTCTATTTACGCTCTGGCCCCGCGCGCAGACGGAATAGTACCGACGATCCTCGCGTGTGATCTATTATTAACGGACAAGTGCAACGAGCTTTCTTCTTCTGCTCGAAATATTTTCTCGAAACACGGCTCTCACTCGCGCGCTTTTTTTTTTTTTTTTATAATCTTTGGAAATCGAGCGCGGAAATTTGCATTTTTCTTTGAACACCGCGACGCGAATTTCAGGCGCGAAGCTACGTGTATTTCCTTTGCGAGCGGTGGTTATATGCTCGTCGTCGTGGCTTGCGACTTTCTCTCTATAAATAACATAGAGACCGCCGACGTTGCTGAGACGCGATAACAGGCACACAACCGGGGAGTCGCGCGACTCTAATCGCCTTAACTAAAGGTTGTTACCACGCAATGACAAGACACATACCGATATATTTTATTTTCTCTCTCGATCTCCTCGCCCGTATCTTTTTTCCTCTCTCCTTCTCTCTCTCTCTCTTTTTTTTGTACCGTTTCTGTGTATCGTTTTTATGAATTTATCTGCACAGAATGCGTGTGTGTGTGTGTGTAAACAGAATATAAAAATTCGCACACTTAGAAATAGAGAAATCGTTCTTTTAAATTAGGAAAAGAAATTTGAGTTAGGCCTTTCGCGTTAAAAAGTAGGTATGAGACGTCGTATAAACGAATGGTCAAATCCGCGAACACAGATGTACAATTGAATCTTCAGACTCGATTCTCGGAAAGTTTAACACAGAAAGTTAAGATATACAATTGCCAAACTGTAAGTGTGTTTTAGTCGAGGTGGCCAATGAGAGCGAACGACGTATAAATCCGCCGTCGATAAATGTTATATAAATAAAACTGAAATCACGAGTGAATGAAGGGGAGCCAGGCCCACGCGCACTATCGTCGAGCGACGATAACTTTTAATTGCTCTCCTTTTCTCTCAGGGAGCTCATACGTATGTGCACATAATCTATGTATATATTCATTCACCTCACACGGCTCTTTCTCTTTCTCTTCTCTCTTTCTCTCTCTTTCTCTCCTTTCGCGACAATAGTGCAAACGTCTCTTCGTCTTTCTTGAATTTTTTGTTTAAGAAAGAAGGCAAGCCGCACACTTTATTTGTGGCTTTCCACTTACGCGCTGTCATCTAAAGTGCTGTGCCATGCTTGTAGGTCGCAATTATGCTGTTCGAGACTTAGCGCAAGGTTGAGCTAGCGGCAAGGTCTTTGGAATATGTTCATGGCCAGAAGGATGTAAAGCGGCCCTTGACACACTGCCAATCGTATATTGTGTGCTGTCATTACAAATGTGCAAACGCGAGCAAAAAAAAACAGATATTTCCGACTGCAAAAAATGCCTTCGACCCTGATCCGCGTGATATCAGACCTAAAGATACGAAACGGTGGATTCACGCGCGAAACACATTCGATTTTCACTCGTTCGACCAACTCGTTCGTTCGTTCGTGTGTGTGTCTGTGTCTGCGAAACCCGACCCTGGTGCGAATGCGTTAACCTACTTTGTATGGTGCCGCTAAATCGGTCTATATTTGCCGTCGGCTTTCTTCGCGTCCGTTTGGCAACGAACGTAACAGGTGGCTTTTGATGATTTTAGACATTGTGACGGACAGCAAAGAAATACGAGACAAATCGCGCGCGACGAGAGAATTGCAATTGCGATATCAGATTACAATTATTGGAAATTGGGATTAAAATTAGCTCGAAAACCTACTGATTTGAGCAATTTGCTCCGTGTAAAATAGCGAATATTGCATGCTGAGCAATTTGCGAACATTGTGCGATCGAGATGTAATCCGTTTTACGCGCATATATCGCGCAAACTGATAAAGTCGTATTTTCGAGAAATATCTGGCGATATATCCGTCATCCGTCGTTTGACTCGGCGGATGTATTATTTGATGCCGAAATAAATCGATGGCCTTTCACCTCTTGAATGCAGATCCGGGGTTTATCGTCTTTTCACTCATGTGATGCAACTTTAGAACAAAGTAATCAAATCACGGACTGTCGAGTAAATAACGCGGAGCGTTCCGATAAGAGTTCGCGAACTAAAACTGTAATTCCCGGTATAATCCCGCATTGTATCGTGCGATATGCGTGGTTGTGAGTGTGTGCGATAAAGGAACCTGCGAGAAGTCGCTTTTAATACTCGGAGCGCATCAAAGGCTCGTCGAAGCCGGTCCTCTTTATCTATGCGTTTCTCGACATTGAAAACGGCGTTGGTATCTATACGCGCGGAGGAGAAGCACTCGCGACTTCTGAGTGTATCCTGCATGTACAAGACGCACGTTGTGTTGCGTTTGCGAGGCGTGGTTGAGAGAGAAGTGGCGACACGGGATCATACGTACATATATATCGGGCACCGGTCACGCCACGACGCGGTACCACGCCTTGGTGAACACACGTCGCGAGAGAAAAGGGCGAAATGAAAGAAAGAAAAACTTTAAGACGTCTAGACGCGTGGGACGGCCGAGGTAATCTCGACAACTCCGAGCGGTGTTGCTCGGCGGCTGCTGGGTCCGCTTACGCTCGCTCGCTCTCGTTCGCGCCGGTGCTTGTTCCCGCATTCAAGCTTGCGCCCGTTTCGAGGACCGTTTTAATGCGCCAAGTTCCGCGTACCGAAGGCGTATAGCTACATACTCGGGGACACGTACATTTCGCGTGGCAAAATATTTATTTTTGCATGCATTTACTTATTTTTACATCTCTTGCAATACAACATCGATGTACAATAAGATTTACTATGTCTTGAAATTTATATTTATATAATACGCAATATATTAACTTGCCGCTCGATATTTCGTATTGCAGTTTTATTTATCTTACGTGTATTTATTTCATTTATGTGTTCTACGCAATTATTTTATTTGTGGTTATTTAAATTTTACATACATGTTAATTCTTATTTTCCATAAATTTAGTTTTACTTATTTTGTCTTATAAGTGACTTTATAGTAGCTTTTTTTTACCTATTATGTCATTATTATTGAATCTTGTTCTTATCAATGTTTATCGTTCTTGCTGTTCCAGATCCCAGCACCCGCAGCGTCTCATCGACCGGATCATCGAGGTCGTCCAGCGTCCGTTCTTCAGGTCTATCTTAGCGTTCGTCAGCACGGATATCGTCGCACGTTATATCTTCTCAAACGTTCTTTTCTTCCTCCTTTACTTTCTCATTACTGGAGATTTTCGGCTTGCCTTTCGGATCCGAAACAAGTCCAACGTTGACCACCGGACTTTCATCTTCGCGTCGGTCAGATCTCGCTGATCTCGTCTTATCGGTCAATATCATAGTTCCTGTATGCTTTTTCTTTCCGTTTCTCTTTCCTTGTCTTCTCCTGTTCTTTATGCTCTGTGCAAGAAGAATTTACCCTTCATCTCTCTCTTTCTTTCTTTCACTGTTTTTTTCTCTTCTTTCTTCTTTGTTATCCCTAACACTGTCCTTTCCGCGGAACACAAATTCTCAATCGAATGCGTTAATTTACCTTTACGAATATACAAATGACAAGAGAGAAATATATATGTACATAGTCTTAGTAGTTAGTACTTGTGAGATCGCACAAAACTGTATCTCACGATATGTGTTAAATTGAACTTTGTTTCGTAGTGCTATTGCATCTCGTTACTTGTTTTTTCGAACGTATTGTGTCGAATGCTTCTTTTCGGCCTTCAATGCATTCGCACTTTTGGTTGTCACATTGTCTGAATAATGCTTGCGCCATCGAGTATATTGTAGAATATGTTGCGTTCGATATAATTCCAGCTTCGAAGAAAACCGCGAGAGAAAGCTTTTTGCGATAGATATTCGCAGAGAGTGACGATCAGCGGTTCGTAACCAATTAATTTGTGAAGGCTCGTAGGAAATAAAATTATATCGATAAAAAAAAAGTTAGATATGTATATAAACGAACTGAACAATGTGATATATTTGTAAATCTGACGATATTATATTTTTATATAATCTTTTTTCTTGAGTATTCACAAATTAATGATCGGTTCGCAAGACTCGTGAAACTTCTCCGTGAAACGCTTGAATCTATCAGGCACGATATTACTTTCTGACACCAAGCTTCTTACTGCCAATTAATCGTTCGAGAGTGTTTTTATATCTTGCATCCAATAAGCTTCCACGTAGGAGTTGACTCTTTGAAACCTACTCTTTTAATTTTTTCTTCCACAGTGTTTCTTTTTCACGGTGTTGATACTTCGAAAATCTTCCTGAAACTATTTTCTTTCTCGTAGAATTTCTCAGTAGAACGAATGCATGCTTTCCCGGCGTGTACGAAACGCGACGTGTCGTTATACATACTTGTTTCTGTCACTCTAACTTTTGCGTGAAACGAAAGCAACATTCAACTGCTTAGCAATTTGAGTTTTGCTTTCAGGAACGACAGAACGCGCGCAACCAGAGAGGCGACATTGCTTTCGCGCCGAGAGACCCACTCTAAATTGTAGAGAACTGCCGGAAGAAAACATCCGCCTGCGCGAGAGGGCTGTAACTAATAATTCGTAGACGTTATTGTTGTGTCTCCCCCCCCCCGCATCGTCGAACATCATTGCTTTTTCTGCTGGTGGAGGATTTTTCGATCTGTTCTTTCGAAGCGAGCAAGCGACAGAGCTCCTGTATTCTCGCATTACGCCTTATTTATCTGATAATGGGATGATTGTTTTTTTGACCTTCGATGTGTCTTTCCTTTATCTTCGTTAAATTAGTTTTTCACATTTAACTGTCTTTTTAGATTCTTTTTATATACAAGACCTTGGGTTTTTTTGCCGAGAGAAATATATATTGTACGATCGAATGTTAATGTACGGTTGTGTATGTGTGTTGAACTTGATGATGGAGATATATATGTTTACTTTTGTGTATTATATTCGTACGATGATGTTTACGTTATATTTCCGTGAATGAAATTACTCATGTGGAACAAGTTATCATAAGTCTATAGTAGTGCGATTTGATCAAGTCTACGACGGTTTTGTGCGTATGTTTAGTACTGTATTTTAGTATGTACTAGTATTATACATACTATTCATTGCGCAACTCGGTTACGAAGAAACATGGCGCGAGATACGATCATGTCTCTTGACACATGCTACATTATACATAGCTCGCACTGTTATGATCGTCACGAGAAAGAAAGAGAGAAAGAGAGAGGAAGATATATTTAAAAAGGATTAACTTGAAGTGGCACAAGTGTAATATATCTCTTTAGCAAATCGACTGTTTTGTTTTGTTAAGTTTTGTATATAGAATTTGAAATATTACTACTGATTCTTTTTGCATATTATGTTCATGGAATCAGTAAGTATTTTAGCTCAGAGAGTGCATATTATTACATTTTATATCTTTTACTCTCATTTTCAAAGCGATTTTATAGCCTTTAATCATATATACTTACAAGGTAACTGAAATTAAAAAGGACTTTGCGAACAAATATTATTACGGAATGTACATGGTAATGGCTAGTCTTATAGCGAGAGGAAGCCACTTTTGCGCTCTATTTATCCAGCATGAGATCCTCGCGCCCGCGTATGTACGCGTGTTGTTTTCTTTCGAGAGCTTTAAGACTGATAACTTAAACCGCGCGTACATAATGTAAATTATAAACGTATTAAGGAGTAAATCGCGTCTCACAACGAAACGATCTTACTTCAGTGGACAATTGTAAGAATTCTCGGATGTTTACCATAAGATTTTTTATCGCTCATTGTTGATAACTCTTGTTACTTTATCATTTACGTTTTCCCTTCATTGATATATGTTGGTATCCCAATTCCCCTATACATATATTTTTATAATGTTTAATAATTTTATAATATATATACGTACGAGTGCGAAAAAGTGTGCGAAGAAGTGTGTATGTATATGTGCACTAGATAATTAACAATTGTGACACCATTTTTATTTGTTCCTCATTTTATCTCAATCGTAGGGATCGAATGTTATGTCCTATTTTTACAGCATGATAACAAATTAATTGTAAATATATATATTATCGTATTTGTTCTTGTATGAATTAGGATATATTTCCAGTGCGTCAAATAAGTTCAAGTGATTATTGTATCGGGTCGTATGTGTATGTATATAAAGTTTGGGTAATAACATTGTAAATACCAATATATGATTATTATCTTTTTGCAATAAAAGTTATAATAATGATTATAAAGGGAATGCGTTTTTCGTTTATTTTCTTATTGATAATATTATCTCTCATTGATTTTCTCGTCGTTTTTATAATTTATTCAAAAAACGTTTTCACGGCCAGACAATATTCTCGATCCAGTCTAGATAAGACTGGACTCTGGTGTATATAGCTGGCATCGACTTGAAAGCGCAAAACTTGCCGAAGCTCGTTACACCCACGATACTGTACATGCAGTAAGGATCCTCGAGAACCCGTTGCAACGGACCACCGCTGTCTCCCTGAAAAATGACACATAATTTTTTTGTAAGTAATTAATTTTTTACATAAAGAGAATGTTGTTCGCAGATGCAACAGTTCTCAAGATAATCGCTTGCGCGTACTTGACAAGTGTCTTTGCCGCCTTCCATTATGCCGGCGCAAAGCAAGCTCGATATCAAACCCTGTGG
Source organism: Pseudomyrmex pallidus (assembly GCA_014825455.1). Lineage (NCBI taxonomy): Eukaryota > Metazoa > Arthropoda > Insecta > Hymenoptera > Formicidae > Pseudomyrmex > Pseudomyrmex pallidus. Next base: position 46,845 of record QVNV01005163.1, on the reverse strand, counting down.
CAATGGTTTAGTACCGAGATCCTCGGCGTATCCCTCTTTGCAGTCGTCCTCGGAAATGTAATTCAACTGAACTTTCATCAGTTCGTTGCTGCCCTTGTTAGAATCTGCACATTTATATCAATCATCGCTATCTGTCTCGAAATAATTTAAAAAGAGACAGAAGAACACCGACCGTAAGAAGTTTTTCCGAATCCAGAAGCAATGGCAATTTTGCCGGGCACTTGAAAGTTTACTTCGAGGCACGCGGGTCGTACCCGGGAATTAAATTCCAGTGGTCGATCGAGCCTGAGTAACGCTATGTCATGATATCGTATTGTGAACACGTAATCTGGGTGCTGAATTCTTTCCGCGATGTCTCTCTCCTGCATGGTGTCGTCCGGATTTATCAAGTCGTTCAAGCCGACTCGTACTTTGGCAGCGGGACCTCTGAAACGCGCGAGTAGATAATCGCGTAGTAATAAAAGAGGTGGTGTTTCAATTCAAACAAATATCGTATTTCTTGATTAAGAAAATTGTCACGTTACGTAACTTAATAGAAATACGATTGTTGTGATAATGATTGTTGTGAAGCAATTACCTGTCCGGAGATTCCATGCAGTGCGCCGCCGTCAAAACGAAGCTCTCGGAGATGACGCTTCCTCCGCATTGCCAGGATATGTCGCCGTCCTTGCCGTAACCGATCACTGCCTGCGAAACATTAGTTCAGTCGATCTGCCATCGAAATGGATCTACACCATAAGACCTATAGATGTATCGCACACGCATCTTTTCAAACAGTACGTATTACGCGTGTAAAAAAAATGCTGAATGCTGTACGTGCAATTATTGTTAAATCGTTTTGCGGCGATACTTTCATTCATTATATCTGTTCGTACCATGTGCGGAAATTCTGCGGGTTTTGCTGCGACTCCGCCGACGATCAGAGGCGTCTCGACGATGGTGCAACGAGAAATTCGATTTGAGCCGGCATTCAGGCGCAAAGTCGGCGCGTTTTCGATCTCGTAAACTAGATCGGCATATTCCTTGCATTCTACGAAATCACGGAGACCATTGGAAAAACATGCAGGAAGAGAGAAAAACTGCGAAAATCGACATGAACGCATTTTTTGTTCGCACAACGGTTACATGAATATTACTCGCATCGAATTTTATTTATGTACGTAATATAAACGAAGTGCGTCTAATTCACACATTAATTTATCTCTCGTGCGTCACGATTACTTAATTGCGCGTCTCTCACGAATACGCACGTTTTTATGTCGTCAATCTAAACCGGAATTATTCGCGCGTTCGCGTAGCGCTAATCGAACATGGCGCAATGTAAAAGAAAATACAGTTTTAAAATCACTCCTCCCTTCTTATATTATTACTTTATTAACAATTAATTAACTGACTGTACACACGCGCGGAAGAAATTGAAATACCATTTTTTGTTTAGCGAAATGTTTAAAATCACAAAAAACAAATCCACATCACTCACTTTCCTCACATTTTCGTGCCGCGGAATTTCCGAAGAAAACGATGACGAGTAACGCGATTACAAGTGATCCGTGCATGTTTACGGGTGATGGAACGATGAGAACTAGCGCATTCGTCAAACGGAAGTCTTTCTGGCAAATTCTGGTTTTAAAGTACAACCGACAATGGGAAGTAAATAATGAGGTGCACGATAATAAAGTTGTTCATTAACGATCTGTCAGAAGAAATGTCGTTAATACGACGATAATCGGAATATTGCAGCTTACACACAATAGCGCATTTGCGTATGCGCGCGCGTGTATATATTTTCTGAGATATTTCCTGCGTCCGTTTCTAGTAGTTGGATACCGTGTATCTTAATGACGAATAATTAATTATTTCATAGAAACATTGTGCGTTAGATACACGTCTTGTTTATGCGTTTCTCTTGTCGAGACGCTATGTGAACAAATCTTATTAAACTCACGCGTCTCACATAGCGATATCGGTGGCAGCAATAAATCGAATCGGATTCGCCTTGCGATGTATTAGATTTGATATGAGTTGACACACGTACCAATACCATTACCACCTATCACCAAAGTTGTCAAAACATACGTACGTGCAGAATCCGCTATAAATTACTCCGATTATCGCAATCCTCGCGCGGAATTTCCACAGTCGCTTATCTCCACAAGTGATTTAATACTTCATTACTAATAAATAATCTTGATAATTCTATAATATTGTTTTTGCAATCATTATGCATTTTTATATGTTTCTGAGGAATAATTAAAATATTGTATACCGATATCAAACTTGTTGCTAAAGTGACACATTAGAAAAAGGAAATAAAATTATGCACGATAATTTCTGAACAAATATTACAACCATCGAGAAAATTCTGAAAAAACATCGGGAAATTGCAAAAGATTTAATTGATAAAAGTCGCCGATTTGCATCACGACTCTAACTCGGGTTTATCCCCAGAAAAATCTCAACTTGTTCTATTTCGATTCAATCTGTCATTTCGAAATTTTCCTTGTTGACTAATATAAAAATTAATTCTACATAAATATGTAGATAAGATGACACACAACACACACATCTAAATGAGCAAAACTACAATTCTATTCAAATTCATATTTCGATTCATACATATATCGAACGACATCGAACACTGAAATAATCGAAATTTCTCTTCGCGGGTTTCGTTAGAATTTATTTGTTCGAACCACACACAGCAGTTTAATTGTCTGGTTAACCTGTGGCATTTAACCGGCACATGATACACACGCCAAAGTTCAAGTACAAAGAGAACAAAAGAACGTATACATGTTACGTCGTAAGTAATTCAATATTCTCGAGAACCGTAACGTATCACGTGACAAAATAGAGGAAACAATAAATTTATCGATCGCGGCACGTGTTTGATAATTTTTAGTCTGTAAACAATCGAAAGAATCGAAACAACAACATGTTTATTATTAGAGTATAATTCTTAATTTGTGCGATAAAACGTTTCGACTTTCTCGAAAACACGGTCTTCTTGGAAGATCGTCATGAAATACAGAGAAATTACGCATCATCGTATCTCGGTCGTCGATTTATCGCGAAGTCTCTGATCAGAACGACCTCCGTCGTCGCCACTACCATGTGTGAATTATAGCGTTTTGGTGGGGATCGCTGGAAGATCAGTATGCAACATGCATTGAGTGGACAGGACAGTGGACGAACAGATCGGATGAGCAGTTTGACGGGAGTATATCTTGCATCGCCGCGCGAGGTCTGAGATCAGACGAGATCGCGTGATCAAGAACTCGCTATGAGAGTTTCATTAGGCCTGCCGAGAGCTACATTATTGTTAACGGTGTTAACGTTGATCCTGTCTTTGTCGCATGGACAGGACGTTGGAGGTGAGTACGTATTTCCTTTTTGAAAGAAAACGTATTCCAGGTCTCTTGAAGGAAGTACAACGGTTAATTACGTTCTTAGTCAGTGAATCGGAAAATCCATCTGAAAGATAACCGAGTGTATGTTGCAAAATTGTGTTTAAAAACATTTTTTTGTCTTTACATAAAATATTCTAAGTAAGAATAAATCGGATTTTCTTTGTGTTTTCATGCATATTTACTGAATGAAGCGTTGACAAATTATTTCTTGCGATAAATCTCGCGAGAGACATCGTGCGCAAGTTATATGTAATATGATATAACAATACTTTAATGATTTAATGACATAAATCTCGAAGTTTGTAAGATGCAAATCTTCGAGATTAGAAAGAAATATATGTATACACGTCCAAAACACGTTATAGCGGATATACCGACCTTGTTAACAGGTTTGGAAGAGAGCCGACTCTATTAGCGTTTTCAAAACTTAGAAAAAAAACTAAATAACAAAAGGACTAAGTTAGAAGAGAAAAGTAAATTAAGTAATAAAGGAAATATTTTATTTTACTTTTTTAAGAAAAATAAAATATCTTGATAGAAAGCCACTTTGAATAAATAGTTTTATTCGTCGTTCTTATTAGATTTTTTTCTCTCGTTCTCATTTACATTTCAGTTATTTTATTTTATTTCTTATCTGACTTTTAAATATCATCTTGTTTGTCAACTTTCAGAGACATGCTCGACCAACAGTTTCTCAGGTGTGTGCAAGATACTGACCGAATGCTCCACAGTCTATGAGGCCTTGAAGGAAGGCCAAATGCCCGCCAAAACGTGCGGTTATCAGCATTTTATTCCAGTTGTTTGTTGTCCGACAAATCCTACGAATCCTACGAAGAAACCAGCGCAAGTAACACCGCAGTCAGACACTAGAAATGATACGGGGCCAGTTCCAGATAACAGAAGAGGAGCGTTGGCGAGAGCAAGTATGTGCGCATATCTTTTTTAAATCTCTTGATAAAGTGATTTGCAAAACGAAGAAAATCAATTAGCTTTCCTTGAAAAAACAATTTCAATTTAGTCTCGATATTCTCTTATCTCTTAATTAAAGTATGCATTTTTCTCCTCAGAATGTGCGGAAGCCGCGAAAGCTGTCTACGGTTTGGAGATACCACATACTCTGGCGGGGAATCGAGAACTCGTGAACGTGTCGCGTTGCGCGGACATCCTGAAGTCTCGCCAACTGATCGTAGGCGGTAAGAAGGCCGAACCGAGAGAATTCCCGCACATGGCGGCTGTTGGTTATGATCCTAACGACGACGGGAACATCCAGTGGTTGTGTGGTGGTAGCTTAATTTCCGCCAAAGTTGTCCTGACAGCCGCTCACTGCACGTGGACGAAGTCTTGGTAAGTTCCGAGTAATGTGTTTTACTTGTCTTTGATTGAAGAAATCGACTCTAATTATTTTCTTTTTTCTTTTTCGTAAAGGAAAGCTGCAAAGTGGGTGCGAGTCGGTGATCTGAATCTCGCGGAAACGACCGACGACGCGAAGCCACAGACAGTCAGAATCCGGGAAAGTATAAGACATGAAAATTATAAACAGCCGTCGCAATATCACGACATAGCTATATTCCGATTGGAGAGAGAAGTCACTTACAACGCGTGGGTCAGACCGGCGTGTCTTCCGGTTGATTGGCCCGATGTGCGTAACTACAACCAGACCATTGCCACTGGATGGGGTTTAGTCGACTGGGGTGAGAAAGCTTAGAGAAAAATTCTGTGAAAAATGAATTGAATTTAAAAAACTTTACGATCACAAAAGAATTATTAATATATTATATTGCGTTGTGTTGTTTAGCTGACGACGCCGGCTCAGACAGTCTGTTGAAAGTGTCGCTCAATTTGGTCTCGCATTCTACTTGCGACGGATATTTCTCTGACGGCGGCAGTGAAGCGGAACTTGCGCAAGGTATTGTCAACGAATGGCAAATGTGCGCGGGACAGTCTGGAAAAGACACTTGTCAGGTAATATAAATTAGAATAATTTAGACTTACTAAAACTAAGCAAAAAAAGCATTACTCGACTTTAATTGCTTGTTTTTGTTTTTTATTATTATCAAGGGTGACAGCGGAGGTCCTATCGTCATCTACAACGACGATCACGAATGCATGTACACTATAGTTGGAATAACCAGTATCGGACGATTGTGTGGTAGCATCATGCCTGGCATATATACTCGAGTTTATCATTACGTACCTTGGATTGAGAGAAACGCGTGGCCGGAAGATTCTTAACGTGTATCGCTTTTTCTTAGCGTTACCTTTGATAGGTGATTTGTATACTCATTTTTTTACCTATTAAATAAATCTCTTTTTATATGACGCATTTGTTTTTACTGAAAACTTCCTAATCCGAAAAAAATATAGCGTAATTATGATAAACGTTATTAAATTTACAAAATCTAAGAATAATTTATATATAAAACATATGTATAAATTTAAAAAATTCATAAAAAAAAATCCAGTTTTTGAGAAGCGGCTGCGTACAAGCCGTGAGAATTCCTGAGGACACTTGGCATCGATTCCTGGACGCGCAAGCGCCGATTAGCGAATTCTCACCGACTTCCGTTCCTCTTAGTCGTCGGCGAATCCGTTCGTCGTACTCGACGAACCGAATAACGCGGCCGTCTATTTTCGTTTATCTCGAAGAACCAGCTCCGTTTACCGCGACGCTTCTTGTCTCAGCCGAGGTAAGGAAAAGTCGTTCGCGGAGCAACCAACTGTACACATCTCGTGTGACGGAATATTTGACGCAGAACACTTATTGACATGCAACAATAGTTGACCTTTCGGGAAAAAAAAAATGAGTAAGAATACTCTTGATATCAAAACGCAACAGAATTTTTACGTAAAAATAAAACTACTGCAATATTAAAGATACAAAGTATGGATTTTTTTAATAAAAATGTAGTACGCAATATTAACAAAATGAATTGCTAAAGCCGGAATTCGTCATAAAAATATCAGAAATAATGAGAAAATAAAAAGAACAATGTAATAAACAAGCACGTTACCTGTCAACAAATTTTTTTTTAATCTTAATCTTCAGATATAGAGGAAAGAAGACTCAATGTCGGCTCTACTAGATGTGTGCGGAAATGATACTGGCTCGCCATCGATATCGAAGGCTGACGACAATCTGTCAAACAGTGACGGGCCGTTGATTAAGGGTATTATCCGACAAAATAGTTGCAGCAGCATGCGTGCGAGGTAAATAGCAGAACGCTGCAAGTCAAGCTAAACTGAGATTTCACAGACAATTCACTTGCAACAATTTTAACAAGGTCAATTGGTTCATACGGGATATCCTCGACGTACGAGAAACCCATGAAGAAGCGTTACTGTCTTTGGACGTTGACTTTGGTTTTGGCGATAATCGGTCTGTGCAATCTCTTTCTGAACATTACTGTCATCGCGGTTTTGCGCATAAGTCAGGGAATGGAAGCTATGGAAGTAATTCCAGATGAAAATCTTGTAAAGTTCTATGGAAAAACCGATCTAGACAAGGTACATGTGTAACACATACTTTCTTACAATCTGACAATGTTTTAGATAAATTTTTGTACTTGCGTTTTTTATAAATGCGTATTTTTTCATATTTTTTGTCGTAAAGATATTTCTTCAGTCGGGCGTCTGTCAGAGCTACGGCGACGAGCCGATGGAGATATCTGGCGACGAGGCCGGAGTGCGCGTTGACGTGAAGAGTCACGTACACGAGATACACTCCAAGCTGGACGTTCTACCAAACGGCACTGTCGTATCGCTGATGGAATCGTTCGAGATAAAGGACCCACGTACCGGCGTGACGTACTTCACCACCGACTTTCCGAACTTCGGTTTGCCGAACGGCGTCGAGACGATTAACGTGAAAATCGCGGAAACGCACAGAATCACGGCGCCGGTTAACGAGAGCTTGAGTGTCAAGTCCGACAATCAGATCTTGTTGCACGGCGCGGAAGGTGTGCGGGTCGACAGCAAGGATATCATGTGGGAAGCCCACTTGGACATGATTCTCAAGAGCGTAAATGGCAGTATCGTTCTAGATACCAAGGACGGCGTTACCATTGACTTGAAGAATATTCCAGTGGCGCCGATGTTTCTCCCAAGTCCGACGGGAACTCACGAGCAGTACAAAGTGTGCGTGTGCATGCCGCAAGGAAAGCTTTTTAAAGTGCCAGTTCGACCAGGCGCCAGCTCTCGCACGGTTAATTGCGCGCGGGTCGCCAGGACTCCAGAGAATGATCCTTGTTTGCACTAGATTCTGAAAGCGCGAAGACCGCGATGTTTTTCTAAAAAAAAAAAAAAAAAACTTTCTCGCGTGAATCAAGTGACGTTATATATATATCACTGCCAGGTGAAAGAAACTTCAGAGAGTTCAAATTAGCAATCATATCGGGGCCTAATTGGTAAAAAGATGCTCGATACAAAATAACAATGATCCGAAACAAGTTGTACATCATTGAAATGTGGTTATTAATATTCGGAAGCATCTCTATAAAATTTTAACACGTTTTTCCATAAAAATATTTTGATAAAACCAAAATTTTCGAAAAAGTCTCTTTGTAGAATCTTTCAGTAATTATTCCGAGTAAAAATATACAAGGGAAAAATGTTTAAGGTGCTATGACACACATGACTGTGTTTTGTAGATTATACATACTTTATATCAAATGACGCACATATGTTGTTATATATTGCAATCACACTTGACTTCAATGATCGAATTGTCGATACAAACTTAAATTTATAACTTAAATACTTCATGGTAGATATTGTAGTTATTATATCATTAAAAAATAAGAATTTAGATTGCCACCAAAATTCACTCATCATCAAAATGTGTACAAATATGAAATACATTATTATAAGAAAAAATTGATGAGAAAGTGGATATTATTTTTTCACGTAAAAACACTCACATGACCAGAAGAAAGACAAAATGCATTCATACTTCTGGTATCAAAGAACCTAAACACTTTCGGTAATCATCTCCTCGTTGCTTTCATCCATATCCTCCTGCTGCTCCTGCTCCGTGGGAGGTTCGTATGCTTTATCCAGTGGACTTGCTACTACGCCACCTGCCCACACGCTCATCTCTACCGCGAGTTTATTTGAACCTTCTAGCAAAGGTCTGTAGCCACCATGAGCTAATACACGCAGTAATGTTTGAGCGGTAAGACACACGAGATCTTGTTGCTCAAGATTCATTGCGGTATGTACACGAATATTACCACCCTCGCACGGATCGGAAATGCCTAAGACAATTTTACATATTTCTTCATAATCACTTAAATATAGTCTTACTTTTTTTAATGTGCTTTTGAGACTAAATCTAATGCTGCTAAAACAAACAAAATTATTGTCATACGCTTGTAAAGAACATAAATACCTGCTGAACCCGGGAGAAACAGCCCAGAAGCTAGCAACTGCAGCACTCTCTTATATGCCTGATGTATCGGTAACGCTTGTCTGCTGGGATTGTTCATTATAGCGTTGTGCGCCAACAGATCTAGCATCCACGGAGACAACGGTTCCAGGCCTTCGAACCTACTTCTAAGGTCACGAAGCAATCGTATAAGGACTTTGATGCTAGAGTGATGAGCATTTTCTTCAAACCAGCGCGAATGTCTGATAGCAGCAAGATGACCTGTAAACAAGAAACAATTATCTCTAATGCAATATATCAGATTGTAAAGACTATGAAACACAATAATCGAAAGTACCTTGACAAATCTTAACATCTAAATGTTGGTCAGATTCCAACTTGCGTAAATTCTGATGCAACGTTGTAATCAGCACACGTACGGTAGCTTCGTTATTGGCAATATCAAATCCCCGTTCAGTCTGAATAAGTCTGAATATCTCTTTTGGATTGACAGTTTTCAACTCATTATTGACTTTGTTTCCAAGAGCCTCTACTGCTGTTTTTGTAGGCAGAGTTTTAAGAATCACAACAATGTCGGCAACATTGTGACCTTTCACCATTGTGCCTTTTTTAAAACTGCCAACTTGTCTCACTTCTTCCAATTGCTGCAAAATAAACATGACATAAAAAAATGTGAGGCACAATCAGCTGACATTTCTTTTATTTGTGTAAAAACATGTACTTACACAAGCTTCAAAATTCCCAGGAGCAACAATCAAATTATCAAGTACACTTTGCAATTTATTCACCAAATTTAAGATGGAAGTTTGTTCCTTTGGTGTAGGACACATATCAGCATTTTTTTTAAGGAGTGCTGTTTGAAAATCTGATTCATCTGGAACAGGCTTAACACGTGGAAAAGCTGCTTCACACAATGTATAGTCAAATGGATGACGTGGTAGGAATTGTTTCCTTGGAAAACCCATACCACGTCCCATACCACCGCGACCACCTCTAATCATTCCTCCGCGACCTCTTACCATAGTGTTTCTGCAATAATAATATCAGTTGTATTTCTGTCTAACAAACAAACGCATGCAAATTAAAAATGTTTTGAGATTATGTTATATTTCAACAAATATATAAAATAATTGTTGAAATATTTTATATATAAAATACATAAAGTTAAAAAGTACAGTATACACACACACACACACACATACATCATATTTGATTTCTCTCAACTAACTTTGTGTTTATTTTTGAGATAATATTTACAACTTCATAAGTAAAAAAGTAAAAATCAATATTTTTTGACGCTACCGGAACTTTAACCTAACCTAACCTAAAAGGCGCGCACATATTCATACATTACTAGTGAAGTATTTGCAGTATCGTATTATTTACTAATGCCATATCATTATCAACAATAAAACTTAGCATACTAATATCCACTTTACCCAAAAGACGTTAATTCAAAAGACGTTTTGACTGGCTTTTTTGTTTTTTTCGTTACAATATATCACCGATATAACAGAAAATACAATCTCTGCCGATCTCCAATGACTCTAATCTCCACGGAGCGTCAACTCCGCCATAAATAATATGCATAGTGGAAGTAAGGTGTGCTCGTTTCACCATGGGTGCATTTTCGTTCTGCGCAATGACTGCTGCCATCTTGATCCGTCATCTGGCAGTCACTGCCAAAGGTACGTTCTGAGATCCTATCTTGATTACTAAAATGCTATATTTCATGTCACGTGTACTAAAGTTTATATTTACCAAGGTAGGATTTTGGAACGTACCTCAGAACGTGACGGAAATGCGTCCGAGAAACGAGCACACCTTGTTACTTCCACCATGATTGTATGTTCCTTATTTTTATATGTTCTTTATCTTGTATATTATCTATAGTTTTGTTTATATATTATCTAATCTTTTAACTTATAGAGTTAACACAATCGCTCGGAAAAATAGACCGAATAAAGAAAATAGAGACAGCTGTTTTAGTGCTATAATTTGTTACTCTATTCCGGATTTTGTTGCTCCATGTGTTTTCAAAAAACCCGGGGCATCAGTATGAAGTAGAAATTGATTGAAAGTTTGTAGATCTTGCGTGTGCAAACTCTTCGAGGTTAGGTTAGGTCACCAATCGGTGCGCTGGCGCTGTTACGGAACAGTAAAGATCAGCAGAGATGTAGGAGCGTGACATCGTTATGTTTTTATGTCGGAGTCAGTATCTTCACACTTGTCGTTTTTCTGATAAAATGTCCTGTTGATCGCGATCTCAAGACATGGCGCAGTCTATTCTCGACGCTTTGACAGGTGAGAACATAATTTATCGTCAAAACAAGAAATATCTAACCAGTACTTGGGACATTCTCGTGCTTTTCTATGTACTTCTTGATTTGTTTCCTGTTGCAATGTCTTTTTCCGTATATATTTAAAGTATTTCAGTTTCAACGTCTATATGTTTTGTATGTTTACATTTATATATTCAGATTTCTGAGCATTTGCAGATAATTCATGAAAATGTTTAGAAACTTAGGTTATCTTGTCACTGATGGTTTCAATAATAATATACACATTTAAGTTATTGTATTTTATAAAACAATTTGTAATTGGTTGCTTTCAGTGTAAGAAGTTTTAGTTCTTTTGCTGTTTTTATAGATGTTTCATTGGATGGATCTTCTGTACAATCTTTGTTGGAATCACAGACATTGATAGCTGAAGTTGAGCAGTCAGGTACGTTCAATATATGAGAAAAGCATATTAGTTGAAGGAAAACTTTATCTATATCTTATATGTAATATTACAGTTGTTATTCAATTGTTTTATAATATATAAAAGTATTTTACTCTTATGAAATGCTAATATTTCTTCACAACAGCTATTGATCAAGATGAACAAGACTTATTCCAGTGTGGTAAATGCAAGAGCCAATTTACCTCACTTCAGTTATTTGTACATCACAAGAGAATACATCAGAAAACTCAAGACACTGTCGATTTGACTCAGTTCTTAAACAATGAGAATCAAGAGATACAAATAGAAAATGTAGCACAGAATGAATCACAGTACAATTCACAGGAAGTCTTTCAACTTGGAGAACCTATCATTCTGGAAGAGGCAGATATGTTATTTAGGTATATGTACATGTAATTTGTTCTGTATTATATACGTGCACGCTTCTTAATTTTAATTATTTTTATATCACGTTGAAAAATAAATAATCTTTTGTAAAACTTGTTCTTTTATGTGTGTGAATGTTTTGATTACTGTTACAGTGTGGATCAAGAGGCCACCAATTATTTCACCACAGATTCTACATTTAGTGTGCCAATTATTTTAAGTACAGAAAGCCTGGATACCTTTGGCAACACTGCCATAGAGGCAACAAAGCAGGTGTCCAATGAGATGTCCATGATACAATTGCATAATGATATCAGTTCACAAGAAGATGTCTCATCTCAATCTGAACATGTTAATGTTCCGTTGATAGAAAGTAATGAACCATCTGTAGAAAATAGCGAATCATTTCTCGAGGACAATGAGACATCCATCCAAGATGATCCACTAGATGAATCAGAAAGTGGTGTTATTCATACACAGAATTTAAAGGTGTGTGCTGAAAATAACAAACATAAATCTTACTATTATATAAAAATTTAAGTTTGCACATCAAATATATATATATATACACATATAATATTGTTTTAATTGCATTTTTGCAGTATAAATGTAACTACTGTGACAAACAGTTTGCCAAGAAATTCTATTGGCAACAACATGAACGTTCTCACACCGGAGAGAAGCCTTATCAGTGTATAGTGTGCGGTCGTGCGTTCGCACAAAAATCAAATGTGAAGAAACATATGTCTTCGCACAAAGTGTGGCCTGGCACTGCCATTCACTCCTTGCCACCAGAGGTAGAGCCATTTTGAACTAATCTGTTTAAATTGTTCTTGATTTTTCAGTATAAATTAAAAACTTACAGAAAAGCGTTCCATTTCTTATTTACAAAACATTTATATTCTTAAAACCTATGTTCTTTATTTCTTATTTGCTTAATGATTTGTAGGCGCCTCCGGATGGAAATATCGATCGCACATATCACTGTCAGTTCTGTAAGGAGACGTTTGATTCGTACAAAGCTTTGAAAGGTCACCTCATCATCTCGCATCTTGAGTTGAAGGTGTACAAATGCGTGCAGAGCAACTGTAGCATGATGTTCTCAGAGTTGGATGAATTTATCAAGCATACGCGCAGCCACAAGTGCTCAGAATACCGATGCCACGTGTGCGGCGAGGTATTCAGCACTTTGTCAGATCTCGGCCGCCATCAATACGTCCACTCCGTCCAGAAGCAAAAGACCACAGAAAAGTTTTACTGCTGCTCAGTTTGCAAGTCGTCTTTCTCGAACCTCGAGGCGCTACAACATCATCAGGAGACCACCACGCACGATTACACTTGTCTACAGTGCGGCAAGAGTTTTCTCATCGAAAGGTTCTTACGTCGTCACCTTAAGACTCACTCCACATCGGCGAAATTCACTTGCGAAGATTGCGGCAAAGCCTTCAAGACTGAACAATATTTGGCCAATCACAAACTGGTGCACAGCGAAGAGATGCCTTTTACGTGTCCGGTAAATAAAACGAGAAAAATAATTAGTGTTAATATAAAATGATATTTAAACAACTTGCAATTTTTGTATTTCTATTCTATATTCGCAGCATTGTCCAGCCAGATTCAAGCGGAAAGATCGGCTGGGACGGCACATGTTAATTCACGATTTGACGAAGAGGCTCAAGTGCCCGTTTCGCGGTCATCTCGGCTGCATGAGCGAGTTCTCACGAACCGATAAGCTTAAACGGCATCTGCTGACTCACAGCAACGTTAAGCGGTTTACTTGCAGCCACTGCAATCGCAACTTTCACCGGGCACAAGCGCTTAAACATCATGAGATCAACAAGCATACTCTTAAATGTGATATCTGTTCCCATGTAAGTCTCAGAATTTTGTTTTTATTCGAGACGCCGAATTTCTTAAGCACCTATTGAACGTTCTTCCGCTTGTTTTTTTTTTATAATTGAATGTTATTGTTATACACAGACTTTTAAGACTAAAGAACAGCTCATTACTCACAATTGCGAACAATCGGGGCAGGAGACCAAGAAACACACGAGTTCGCAACTACCGAAAAGAGCATCCGGATCGTTCAAGCCGAGAAAGCCTACTCCAAAGAGACAAACGTCATCAAAGACTGCAGCTCCGCTTGCTGATAAAGAGAAATTAGAGGAATTTAAGAACGATGAAATACAAAAAAAAGTAATTCACAAGTCTATTTACATTTCTTTGTTGTTTTTTTAGATATTTTTAGATTAAGAACTCGAGAACAATTTCTATCACCTTATTAAAGTTTCTTTGATCTTCCTTGATCTACAGATCACCTGCGAAACATCTAGGTCCGACGACTTTGATGAGGAAACTCTCAAGAAAGCGAGAAACGTTCCACCTATTATAAAAACAGTCGGATCGATGATAGACGGCGAGTTAAACGAACGATCCGATTCGCCACTCGAAATGGACTTCGAGTATGATTATAAACGGGAAATCGAATTTTATTCGTCCCACACGATCGAATAAAGTTTTCTGCAATATACACACACATATGCATGCGTCGTCTACGTACGTATGTATATTTTTATTCGTATTTGAACTGTACATCTCTCGATTAGAACATAGACCAGTCGTCGCAGCATGTGCAATGAAATCACTAGCGAAAGGCGCAAGTTGCATTTTATTTTTGCGTACGATATTTTGTAGTTTACATATCTGTGATAATTGTATTATAAATGCTCTATCGATATAAGTAACTTATAATTATACATATACATACAATTAAATATATATATATATTATATATATATGCGCGCACATCGAAAATGTTCCGTATGTATTGTCTCGATATTGACTTTCGATAAATATTTGAAAAATTGAGATATCACTTCCAAATTTCTATTAAAATACGCTTGTGGATAAGTGCATCTTGTACAGAAAAATTTTTATTAAAAAAAAAAGAAAATTTATCTGTGCAAAATCAACTACAAATGAAGAAGTATCTCAAATACATTTGGAAGTGACTAATTCTCTGGATCCGATCTTTTTTTATACAAGTAACAATTATAGTTAAATAACTTTTTTCAAATTTTATTCTTTTGAACGTTTACGTTTGTTAAATTTAAAAAAAAAATATATTTAGATATAATAAGAGAAGTATATATTCCAGATATATAACAAATATTTGGAAGAGAGTGACATGTTTTTAATAATTTATTTGATGTGAAATAAGTCTGTAATCTAACGAGTCAACATAAGAAAAAGAATATTAAAAAAAAAAAATTTTAACTTAAGAGAAAATATACCTAGTTCTATGAAAATAATCAAAATTTTTACTGCAGCCTTTCCTGTGAAGATTTCCTTAAAAAAATATGAATATCACAATTTTATCTGCGCTCTTTCAATTAGGTATTTATAGTTTCGAATTATTAATTTGTGTAAGTACTAGTTTTAGTTTAAATCAACATGTATATATAATATTTGAATCGTATATTCTGCATTATAAAAAGGTGCAATTGTTCAATTCACATTTATCCAGAAAGACAATCGCTCGTTAAGCGGCTAAGTAGCAATCGAATGTGATTGATCTTTACCTTAAATCAATTACAATAAATTGCTACTTAGTCGCTTAGTGAACGATTGTGCTTCTGGATACAGCAATTCTTTATATAGAAATTCTCGTTATATTTCTGCGCGATAACGCTCGGAAGGAAGCGGTCGTCGAAACCGCAATCAGCATTTTCAAAAGATTATATCACAAGAGCGTGCAACAGTTGCTCGTTACACATCGTTACATAAGTTGATCCACAGCGTAAAGTCTCACCTTCCTAATAAATTCGTGTACATAAGTAGTTACTTAATTGCAAAAGAGACCATGCCCTCAAGAACGTATCATATTGCCAATAGAGAGCAAGGTAAGGTAGCTCAACGAGATCAATCATACAGGAGCTGCCTCACCGCCTTGCTTATTTTCTTCTTTCTGTGCCTTGTCCTCATTATTGCTTGTAAACCTTGGATAAAAACTGAAAAGTACAAGGATTATTATGTTCAGGTAATACTATTGATCTTCAATAAAATATAAATGCACACACACAAAAGAATTTGTATAAAAATGAGAATCTATTATTTCTCGATTTTTTTGTCACAATGTGTTTTTTTCTTTTTTGCATTATTATTTGCTTACTCTTCAATATTTTTGTCAATGCTTTAAATTAGCATCAAGAAGAACAGACGGAAAAAATAGCAACATCCGTTCCAAGTACAGAAGATATAACGATCGAAAATTTTGATGTCGTTACAAAAGATAATTCGAAGACAAACGTTAAAGGAAACCGTCAATACGATCGTTATTCTGAAAACATGACGACGCAGGACACGACTGTGGCATCTACGACTGTTTCTCAGAAAGATGTTGAAGATTACACCACATCGACAGAAGAAGAAAGCCGTCGCACGGAAACTACAAGAGAAAAGCAGACTGATGTGGCTACTACATCACGATACAATATCACTGACAATGTTACTGACAGCGATACAACTTCAATGTCGCCGTATATACCAACTACCAGCGCATCTACATCAACAAACAATGTTACAATCATCGATACTATCGGGCAAGTTACGACGTTCATTAAAAACGTTAAAGACAATTTGCAGACACAATCGGATGAAAACACTACTACCGAGACTACTGCATCTTCCACAATGTCTACAGACAAGTTGCAGACATCAACACAATTGGATAAAAACACTACTACCGAGAAGTCTACTGACAAATCTGAGAGAAGGTTTTTGAAGTATCTGGCTGTGACTGATGGTGATACTACTGCATCTTCCACAATGTCTACTCATTCGACCAACACTGAAAAAAGTACAAGCATTCGGGAGAAATCGGATTTGACGAATGACAGTATCTCTTCAACAACATCTTATAATGAATTTAGTAATAATGCAACAAATAATATTATCTCCTCAACGACGCCGATCGAATTAATTTCTGTAGCAGATAAAAGCACCACAACTACTTACAAAAATCTCAGCGAAGAATTTACAACTACGATAAACGAAACAAGCACGCGGAGTTCTGATATTTTTAACGAGACTTCCGATACAACGGAAAGACATACCGCATCTTCCACGACCGAGTTCTCAGACACACGTACCACTTCCGAGTTTTATAGTCGCACAATTACCACAATCTCACCGACGATGGATTTTCCGACTACAACCGCACTTCCCGAGAAGGACTTAAATGTTTGCGAAACGGGACATTGCAAACAAATTACTAGTAAAATGTTGTTCTACATGAATCATTCAGCCGATCCTTGCGAAGATTTTTACGAATATGCTTGCGGAGGTTTTGAAGCGGATCCGCAACTGGTGGACAAAGATCCGATTGAAAGCTCCAAAAATTATCAGCGAATTGCCAGTAATTATTTTGAATTTTTACACAAAGTTGATTACTAATATCAATTATTGAACGTGGTCTTGTAGTTTTAAATTATTTCAGTGCAAATGTTGAAGGAAAACCGGGAAAACTCGAGTTTTACAACATACTACGATAGCTGTGTGCGATACGAAAACGACGTGAACTTTAACGAAAGGATAAGAATCGGTAAATCGAAGATTTATTTAGAGTTGAATATTTGAACAATTAATAAAATTGTAAATATATTTCATTAACCATAAAATTATATATCATGAATTTTGTTGCAGCAAATGATATGTTGAGAGAGATAGGAAAATTTTATATAAACTCCACGTGGCCTAACGATTACACGGGATTCACGAATTTATTTGCTAAATTGATATTACATCATAGGTATAATCACATTTTCGTTAACACGCTAATTTAATTAACGATCAACCTTGTGAGAAAAGCATTTTAAATATAAATTATCTTACACAGCGCTTTTCTGTTTGACGTTGTGCCCGAGGTGGACGAGTATCGTCCGAATAGTTTAACATTAAAGATAGGTCCTGTGATGTACGAGCAGTACGAGAATCCTTTTAGCACATGGCGACACATGGACTATTTCAAGTGTTCTGAGAACAAGTTCGATAGAGAAGAGCAATATGTGAATCTAAAAGTTTTATATGACAATTATGAAAAGTGCAAGGTGTGCGTATGTTTCTCTGTATACGTGTATGTACATAACATAGCAAATAATTTTATGAACAAGTGCTACTTGGTTTTTTTTTTTTTATAGAAGGATACGGGAAACCTCGTGACGTCCATTAAAGAAGCGCTAATGTCACTTAATGTGTTTAAAGATGTAAATGACGACTTAGACTTGAGCTTACAATCCGAATACGTAAATAAAACTGTTCATGTAATCGATTCTGTCATAATGAAAGGATACTTCTCGGTAAATTCAATCTGTAGCAAAACTTTTTAAATCCGATTTTCATCATTGAAAACAAAAAATATATACATAAGATATCGCGTGTTAATTCTGCAGCATTTTCCACCAAAAAGTGAAATCAAGGAAGCGTATTTAACGAACAATTACACAAAAATGAGTTTGGAGGAGTTGCAGAGTAGTAGCACGTTTGTAAGTAAACAAAAGATCTCAGAAATGTTTTTGCAAAGAATTAAAATTCACTTGTTTTTGCAAGAAAATCAAAATCTGATTCTATTTGTTATCATTTTTTTTTTGGCAGTCGTTGATTTTGTATTTTAATTTTCTTTCGCAGCTGAATTGGACACAATTAATTGGCTCGTTAACGACGGTAGATGTGTCAAGTAAAAGTATTCAAGTGTATTTTCACGATGCATTGACAAAAAGTTTACGAGAAATGAAAGAATTTGCTGACGAGGATTCTACGGGTCTCAACAACGCATTAATGGGTTTGTACGCACACAAACTATACAATGAGGTAATTAATGGTATATGTATAATAAACTTTATACGATCACATACGTGAGGTGATTGATAAGTATACTCTTTTTTTATTTTTAAAATGAATATCTTCTCACTCACAGATGGTCTTGCCAAGACGCAATAATAACGTCAAGGTTCATTGTCTGGAAGTAGCAACTTACCTCCTGCGTTTAGAAGCGTCCAGTTTATACATATCGTCCTTTACAGATAACGAAATAACACGGATGAATAGCATAGTAAGTGAAATAAAAAAAAAAACAAACTACAAGTAGTATGCAAATAGAAGAATTTTTTTTTAATTCCCAAAACATTTCTTTTATTCTTTAACGATTTCAATTGTTTTGTTTTGGTTGATAGACGAAAACCATGTTCGAACAGTTAAAGAAAACGTTGAAATTGAAAACAACCGAAGCAAAGTGGACAGCGGGAAAAGAACGGGAGAGATTGCTAAGAAAAATCGACGATCTCAAACTCGCACTGCCTGACGTTTCCTACTTTCCTAAAAATAGAGATTCGTTAAACAGCGAATACAATATGCATCAGGTGGATAGTTTTAAAATGCTCACTTAAAACAAGCTGATAACATTAAACATTGTAGATTTATTACTGTATCTTACTTAATTTCCTTAATTATTACATTATAATAATCGAATTTCAGATAACCTTGTATGACAATTATTTTAACAATTCGATGATTCTGCTAAAACGATACAGAACTCTGATGTATGCCGAATTAGGAAGACAAGTTGACTCAAAGCAAATGTGAGTAAAATGATACAAATGTCAAAAAAAAAAAATACAGGACATAATTTCGTCCAATTTGGAGTAAATCTTAGCACAAATGACGATACGTTACAGTTGGACGTACTTCGCAACGCCGTTCCAGTCAAAGACCCGGTCGATTTACTGTCTGAATCTTATCGTAATTCCTTATGGCATCATTGATTGGTCTTTGACGAACGACAAGTCTTTGCTAACGTCTCTTCACTATCTTTTGATGGCGAATCTTGGAATTTCGATAGCTAATCAAATCGCTCATCATTTTGATGCGAACGGTAACGCAAGTTTTTGAAATTCGTTTCACAACTTTTTCTATACTTATATAATTTGTAATCAGTTTTGTTTTTGTAAGAAATTACGCAATATTGTCTTTCTTACATTTTCCATATACAGAGATTCTTATTATTCCAACGTGTCTTTTACTGCAGGTGTACACTACTGGAATCAAACGAGAAACATCGAATATTCTCTGATGCACGAGCATGATGAAAGCACCGATACACAATTCAATGAGTATCTTGACTGCCACAAGAAAAATATGTACCAAACATCGATGAACATGATTCTACCTTTCACCGACCAAAATATATTTTTTACGGTAAAATGACAATGAAGTTAGAAGCAAATTTATCCTTGCAATCTTTGAGATTTTTGAACATATACTGTTTGATACGTTATACATATACATGTTTCAAAATTAACGATATTTAAACAAAATGTGTTAAGATGTAAAATAACAGGCGAGGTAATTGTTTTTTTTTTGCGACTTGCTGGATTTTATTCAGTCGCAAAAAAATATGGAACGTTAATACTTTTAAATATTCTAGATCCCGCAGTTGACCTTGAACGAACGGTTGTCTGACATTGTGGGACTCAGACTAGCCTACGACACTTTGGCTCTTAACAGATCGGACGCGGAAATGAGACTCCCGTGGATGAATCTCCGCACTGACCAATTATTCTATCTCGCCTACGCTCAGGTACTGTTCTCACAGTTCGGTTTACGTTACATTAGCAGCAGTTTTAAACAGAAGGGTTTCTCTTTACTTTCGAACGATCGACTTTTATCGAGTTTTCCACGGATTTTTTTTGCAGACGTATTGCACGAAGACGCCGCTCACGTCATCGTTCGTCTCTCTCTACGAGAGCGAGAACCTCCCGAGTCGGATTCGCGTGTTCGTCGCCGTGTCGAATAACGAGTTCGTCGCTGACGCATGGAATTGCCGGAACGGCTCGCAAATAAAACCCGTCGACATTTGCAGCGTATTTCCGTACATAGAATCCAAAGAGTTTGAATTCCCGATCTCGGAGTGAGAATCGTTTTTCCGTGGGAAACATTTCTGTATTCCTCGATTTATAGACATTTATATCGGCAATTTTTTATTATGTGTGCAATAAATATATGTAACGTCTTAAAGGTGCCTAATGCTTTTTGATGGACGTATCGCAAGCACAGTAAGATATCCATGTTACGACTAACATTTAGAGAGAAGAACAATGTATACATACAATTGTCATTGAATACAAATCCGACAAGCAGTTTTTTTAGGCGAGGTTCACATCAAACTCGACCGATCGAATCGGAACGTCGGCGATCCATGTGGAAAACTGGCAGCAACATTCTCCTTTTATTCTGAGGAATAAAGTAACAACACACACAGCTCCGAGGATACACCATGTCACGTCCGCCACACGCGACTTCGACTAGAGTTTTTTTTTTTTTTTTTTTATGTATTGTTAGTTTTCACAGTTTACCGTCTTGCGCGGCACTCTTGAGTTTTTCTTTCACAGCTTCTTTTTGTCCAACTCTTCCACTGATTTCGCACGGTTAACCACATCCCCTGAAACATGCACATTCATATAAAAATCGGTCTTACGTAAATAATCTCAACGATCGCAGAGTGAATTGCGACATTGCCTGTAGCATCGGTTACGGCTGAACGTCTGCCGTCCGTCACGCGCGCTCTGCAATAGACCGTCGCAGCAGAAAAAAGCGTTAGGATCAATTTAAGTATTAAAAATTTTCCAAAAATCTCTAAATAGTCCAATATCTAAAAAATTCTTAAGTCTGCAAAAACAAAAATGAAAGAAAAATGTAAGAGTCGAGAAATATTCAAGAATATATCTGAAATCTCAGAATTTGTAATACAAAATCTATTATACAATAGTTTTATAAATTATTTGATTAATGACTTCTCCATTATTCAAGTTATTTAAGTTGTTAATAGAAACAAAGTATATAAACAATCGAAATACACGTGACTAAATCACAAGTTGGGAAAAGTCATGGACGAATTCTTCAGAGCAATCGACAGCGAGCGATTAGTTAAATGTCGCAAACTCAGATCGCATAGCTTCCTATAAAAAGAGCAATTCACACGTACCGCTGGAATCCACGTCAAATTTGCTCAGATGCGAAACAGACCGTCTTATAGACGTTTTCGTTCCCGTCTGCAGCAAGCATCATCATGCATTTTGAAAAGAACGATAAGAGTTAGTTACAAAGATCAACACAATAAGCTAATCAATAAAATTGATGCATATGAATTTAGATATAACACATACTGACTCAAGCAAACTTATATCAAAAATAAGAAAAATTTTGTTATCATTTATGCTGCAAATTATTATGTAATGTAATTCTCTTTAGTTGTTTTTCATTACTTTTAAAATACTATTTTCATTTTTTTCCTATCGTTAAGCTAAAATGAAAACGAAAACTTGTTAGTTTGTTCCTACCTCAAAATACTGATGCCACAAAACACAGCCGTAGACACAGAGAACGGAGACTAGAGACTGGCAGAGGAGCCAAAGGAGAATGTTGAGCGCTTGAGTACGCTCGAATAACGCCGCACCGTGGCGTATGCAAAGCAAAGCTTCGGTTACCATGATTGCTCCATAAACCCAGCATTGCGTTCCTACTCGACCACATGTAGGGTCAGTTACATACATGTAATATTGCCTGTAATTATAAAATAAAAATATACGTTCGTAATCATTTTCATTTCAGATGTTACAATCTCAAAAATATATTTTTTATATTTAAAAATTACATTTTCTTACTCACCTAACTGACGGCGCCACTATAACGCCGATCAGCACTAATCTCGCCACAACAAAAGGATGAGATGGTGGAAACTCGTAAACATGCTTTAAAAAGAAGGTATTAAGTTCGGAAACTTGCCAGAATAT
The DNA here is from genome assembly GCA_014825455.1 of Pseudomyrmex pallidus. Classification (NCBI taxonomy): domain Eukaryota; kingdom Metazoa; phylum Arthropoda; class Insecta; order Hymenoptera; family Formicidae; genus Pseudomyrmex; species Pseudomyrmex pallidus. The sequence continues at coordinate 24,097 of QVNV01005163.1, read as the reverse complement.
CACTAACTGGCATAGAGCAACCAGTCGCATGTGTGTACAAGTTGGATCTAACCATCTAACGGATGTCCAACTGCCAGGAGTGAATTGCAACACTGCTCTCTTTAACTTTCCAGTTGTGCTCTCAATATCACGGATACTGACCCATCTGTGTTTAAAGAAAATGTGATGAATTAAATAAAAGCGTGCTTCTTACACGTGAAACTTCCTGTTTGCAAAACAAAAGACAGTTTACTTGTATTCTCTCATTTCCAATATGGAACAGATCTTCAGGCCAACCCAGATCCCCAATCCATTACACACTAAGACATCCAGAATCAGCGCATCCCACCAGCACTCGACAAAGTTTGGTAACAAGTGAGCAAAGGCAATCTCCGTCACTTCCCACATAACACTAATAGCCCAGAGAATGCCAAAGTGGCGAATCAGAATGGCTTTGAAGGCCCAGCCCAGAAAATGAGCGAGCGCGAACACATCCAAGTGGTTCCAGATCTTTTCTATCGTGACATCGGAACAATTGACGCCGTACTCCTTGTCCATGTCAATGTGAAAAGACGCTAATCCCGGATCTACCCAGACTAGGATTTTCTTGACAGTTTCGTAGTTTTGAAACAAGAAGAACAGCAGGCCCATCAAATAGAGCACACTGCAGCCAAATACTATTCGCCATACTACTGGATGCGGCCTGGTGAACGGGCCATTGGGAAATGTCAAGACGGATATAATGAGGAAGAAAAAAATAACACAGAGCATGCCTGCCCACAAGTTGTCTTCAATATTGGTGGTGTTTCTGAAAGCGAGATAAAATATATAATTGGCAAAACATACAATACTCATATTGGAAAAAGAATGAAAAAAATACAAATCTCTCTAATTGCAAAATTAAACATATAAACCAAAATAGTGACTTTGCAATAGCAAACAACATTTGTGCAAAGTTCGAAATGAATAAATCATGAATAATGATGAAACAATTCTGGTTGATTAAACATTCAGTGTTTAAATCGTGAAGCAGTGATTTTTTTTGACACAGTATAATCTATAATAAAAACAACATATATGTAATGAACCATATATTTCCCTCTCTAACTATATATCAAAAATTAAATTCAACAACTCATATGATGCAATATCTGAGAAACACTACACAGAACTGAGAGACAAAAGCACTAAGCTAAAATCTGTATAGCAACAAATTATGTAACGAGTGCAAAGTATGACATTTGAAAAAAGAACACAATTGTTCTGCGTTGACATTTTTTCTCGCAACGATTGCGTACATCTGAACAAATTAAAAACCAGTTAATTTTTTAAGAACACAATCATCTAAAGCAAAGGTTATAGATCCTCATCTAAGGCAAAGTGCTTGGGAAAATCAAAAAGTGAATAAACCTGGTAAAAGCCGAATATATGACCGCGCCGATGGAAATCAGCAGGAGAGTGATCGTATGAGGTTTGTAAAACAATTCGAGAGAGATGTCGTCGACCGGTCTCTCGTTAATGCTTGAAAAACTGTCCGTGCCAGCGCAAAGCCTGTTGGTTTCGTGATCGACGGCGGTCATGGTGTTGACCAGATTGCCATCGGTGGTCACCGCGTTGTCAGTCTTCTGCTTCGCTATCGTCATCTTTGTAATTGATTAAATTTACTAACGCCCGCTTCAATTTCGCGCGACCACCATCGGGTATAACGATCAGCGCACTCGTCGTCCCGCAACACGCAACGTGCTGTCGAGAAGACGCGCCACGACAAGCACCAAGATTCACTGATGATCGCGCATGCTCGAGTGCACCCACTATGATGATTCGTGCTATTTTATTGTTTCCTTTTGCACGCCAGAGAACAAATCCAACGATATATACAGCCGGCATATGTAGTATGTATATTTATGAAAATCATATTTATACTATAGCACTTTCTGCACACACACACACACACACACTTTTTGTCCTCTTTTCTTACCATATATACAGAGAGTCTTCCCATATCGCTTTTCCGTCCTGTTCGCCAGCGCTATGTCCATGATGGTACACATTGGCAACTACGCAGCCATGTCCACAGTTTGTCGATAAGTATGCTATACGTGATGTTTGCTGGGTGGGTATCATGATGGTTCAATTACCGTGCTATCGGTCTTACCGACATGACTACAAATTCCGGTCAGTACCATGGACCAACAGCTAGAATCTACTGACTTATAATTACGAAGAAGAGCGCATTATGTTTCAATCTTTGGTTTCAATGGCTCTAATCTCAAAAGAGCAACAAAAAGATTGGCTCCTCTTTGACTCCTGTGCGAGAGCCAAGTATCAAATGTAAGTAATCAGATGTCATTAATAAATGGAACGAGAATATCAAATGTATTTTTAAAACACGGAAAAGAGCACGAAGAGGAACAAACATTTTATACATCAATTGTAGGCCTTTTATTGATGTTGACACGCTTGTCTTCAAATTTTTCAATATACGGTAATTATATACTGTATATGATTATTTTTTCATGACAAAAGTAACGGAACAAATCATGTATAATGTGATTAAATTGTCCAGGTGTAAAACTCTAAAATGTCAAACTATACAGGAAGAAAGTTGTCACATTCGCCGCAAGCGTCTGTTGCTCGAGAGAAAAGACGACATTGTTGACGAAACCAGTTACGAACGTTCGACCATATTTGGGATTCATTTTTTTTTTTGCGGTACAGCACACATCGGAGCACAAACCGCGCAACGGTCGCGACGTCCCACACACTCGTCTGAAGGATGCAGTCACATGATTCATCCGGAATGAATTCTTTTTCTTTTTTTAAGGCCAGATCTAACGGTTCGCCGGCTGCCCATCGAATTACATATAAATACAGGTATTAAAATAAATTTTACTTTCTTTGTTATCGCGTAAAACAGAATTGCTTTTACGATGCGCGGATGTTTGAGAAAAAATATAGTATTAACATACCAAGAATTATAAGAAATTTATAATGCGATAATAATTACTAAACAAATGTTTCCTGGTTGCATTTTAATCAATCAAGTGCAATCAAAAGTGTGCGCAAATTGTGGCAAATAAAGTTGCGCAGAGAAATGTAATGCGCATAAAATACTTATGCATCCCTGCAAAATATTTCAAGAAGGCATGAGAGAAAGGAATTAGATAATGAAGAGCTATTTTTATTACGGTTTTAATTAATAATACACTGCTTCATTAATTACAATGAATCTGTTTACTGTCCAGTGGTGCTTTGCACAATTAAAATAGATATTTAGAACGTTTAGAAATAAAAGAAAACTAGAATATACATATATACAAATGTATGAATCGAATGACGAATGTGCAGAATATGCCCGAACGGTTGAAGGCAATTATTAAGAAAGGTCGACTAGAGTATAAGTTTATTATGTGGTCTAGTAGTAACGTTTAGCGTTTCAAATCGGCCAATTGAAACGACGTGCATTGGTGTCTGCCAATGGAGAGTCTGCATTTACAGCGACTCGAGTGACATCGCGGTTGCTCGGTCGTCTTCGGCGACTCGAATATCGCACAAAGGCACCGCGCGATAAAAACGGCGTCGAAAGCAACCGGTCGTTCAGAAACTTGCTTGATCTTGTCGTGATATGTACAGTCCTGTGTAACGTGCACTCATCAAGTGTTTAGTTCAAATTCGAAGTTATTAACAGACAACCTTTGTTGTTCTGTCCACAGAACCGAGTGTCAAGAATAAAGAGTGCATCTTCCTCGTGTGAGATAAACAGGTAAGAGATCCTTGTTTCCTCTCACCGTTCGTGCGTCGCAACAAAGAGACGCGCGCGACCTTCGCGCCATTCGCGACGCTACGATGTTCAACGATTTAATTGTGCAGAATGCACCGATGATTGTTGTTGCTCATCGATTGTTCTGTATTAGGGAAAAAGAGAACTGTGGAAAGGTTGGACAAGCTTAGTAAAGTAAGACTGGAATGATTTTATATCAACAATTGAGTGACGGACAGATCACGGTTGAACGCTTGTAAACAAAGCGTGTAAACGATCCGGATTGCAGGATTATTTTGCTTGTAGTCTTACGTGATGATGCAGTGTATTAATTACATAGTACACTGGATTAGTTACAAGATATCCAGTGAATTTTGTAACTAATTCACTTATATTTTACATCAGAATAATTTATACACGTTATTAACAATAAACAAATGCTGCAGAAAAAATTACAAAGTTCCATATATTAAAAATGTATAGAAATAATTAAATTACTCCAAATTGATAAGTAACGAGAAAGTTAGTTTTTCAGATATTCTTCGAATGCTTTGTTTGATCTTAGAAAAACATTCTGCACAGCTAACAATCAGACTTCAGCGTAGTAAACAAAAATAGTCACTAGATGTCGTTATATAACTCATTTTGACTATATATGCTGAAGTACATCCCTTTATTCCCTTTTACTTTCACATTTACGTATACACGGAAAGTTACATTTCACGTTAATGTAAAATTTATAAATTTAGTTTTGGAACCCCAAGAAAAAATCATGTTAAAGAACAGCCTGAGTTAATAAACGTTTTCATTTTTATTACAATTGTTAATAGTTTCAAGCAAAATACTAACTAATAAATTTTTAAGTTTGCTTGTGAAATACAATTTGAGAACCGCTGTTTTAGTGATTATTTGGGGGACTTGGTCAAAATAAAAGTAAAATGGCTTAAACTCTTTTCTTTATATTTTTAACAAGTACAATGTACAATAAAAATTCATAAGTGAAATGAAGTGTGTTGCAAATTAAATCGCAATTATATGCTTGTTTCATGCTATAAGCTTATTTGAGAAAATAACACATGGTATATTTACAACATTGTAAGTCATAATTGAAAATACTAGATGTGTTGACATATACCAAGAATTGTGCTTATCATATATTTATGTTTTTCTCTCAGATACCTATCGCACACGCACACGTGCAAGTTTGTCTGAAATCACATAAAACGTTTCTGGTGCGGAAAAACATCGCGCTATGGCTACTGCAGCGGAGTCTTCCGTTCCCAGTGACTGTAAGTAACGAAAATATTTATGGGAAACAATCTGTAGATGTGTACATACAATATAAATGATTTATATATCCGGCGAAAGATCGATAAGACGAGTTGTGTGATGACACTCATCATTTTGTAATTAGAAGCTATAACGGCTGATGTATATAATGTATACACGAAACGTTCCTAATTGGGTTAAGGATCCTGCTGTTTATACAATGAGGTTGATTCTCTCTTGCACGCGCCTGATGTACGACTGCGGATTTCGCGTGCGATATTAAACCGAAATATGGTTCCGCAATTAGAGAAGTGGGTGCGCGCGGTCGGGGCGACTCGGCGCCGTGCTGGATACAGCACCCAATACAGCTGCAGAGATCGAGGAGATCGGCAGGCGGGCACACACAACGGGAAGAGGTCAGAGCCCCCGAACCCGTTGTGTCCTCGCGCTGGCGAATGCTGCAGAACCACCGCACCGGGCAACCGGCGGCCATGATGCCGCGGCTGACAACTGCAGCCCAACGACTCGAAACTGCAACATGATGTGTGGCACACCGGCGTTGTTTCAGTAGCTCTCAACTTGCAATCTCACCAGAAGAAAACTCGTTGAAATTTGTTCTTTTGTGAGAATTTTTTTTTTTTTTTTTTTATAGAGCCCAAATATGATTGATCAATCTGAGTCAACTATTCCCTAATATTTTTATTTTCCTTAGAATCACGTTCAAGTTTTGGTTAGAATTCTGTGAAGAAAAACAGTTAAAATTTTAGAGAATTTAAATCATACATTTTTGTTTCAAAGTGCAATGTAAAACACGTTATTTGGCGTCTTTTATTTTACGTTCGAAAAGTATTCTTCTGTTATTTTACAAAATTTGTATACGAACTACAAGACTTGCTTTTGACACGAGTCTAAGGAAAAGAAACTAAAAGGGAGAGAACTCAATGATAAACTTTGTTTTTCTTATGATCTCTCTGCTCGCTTTTTCTCTTTATCGCCGTCGTTCGATCCAATTAAACCATAACGATCGAATCCGGTTCATTCCGAAGCTAAATCGAGGTTCTTGATCATCAAAAAGAAAACGCGCATATATTTCGTCGTTTCTTTTACGATTACGGCTGCGTAGCATTAAACATCACTACAGAACACACCTTCAGGTCTTGAAAGTTGTCTTTAATGTGGCAGAATTTTAATTCTATCGTATATTTGTTTTAGAACTGCAAAAAGACAGTTGGAAGAAGTGTAAGAAGGAAAAATAAGACAAGATATAAAAATAAAACTTCACAACTATTGAGTAAATAAATGGTTTAGATATTTTTATGTGTGTAATTAGATGTTATTCCAATGAATTAAATACTCAAATTAATTAAGGATTCAATGGATTAAGACACTCAATTGTATCAATTGTGAGTCAACATTTAATGAATCATAACTTAAGAAAAATAGCAGATACATGTAGTAATGATTCATTTTATTTTGCGACGAACCATCTCGAGTGATAAGACTAATCAGATATTTATTGTTAAGAGTCAAAATGCGTTCAAACTTGAAGAAAGACTGAATTAAAAACTGTAATTGTCTTGTGTTTTTACAATATTTAGTAGACAGAAGAATTGACAGAAAAGTTTTTTCTCTTCGTTTTCCCAATACATACATTTATCCGGTTCTTTATGACCACGGTCATGCGTCATGCGTAATGAAAATTTCATTTCTCACATTGATTTCTACCGTGAACTAATGCAGCTATCTCTTTTCCCGGCTGCGTCATAACAAATTCTGACACAGTGTTTCGATCGTCTGTGATAAACTTTATACGATACACGACCGTCAAAAGCCTCACATTTCAGTTTGTTTGTTGTGACAGTTGCGTTAAAAATCTCCAGGTGCGTAGATCTGACATCAAGCGATCTTAACAATTATTTCAATCATATACATTTAGGGATGCAAAATCAAATCCGTTGCGATATTCTGCGTAAAAATCTTTTTCTGAACTTGGACTATTTTTGTTGTTTTGAAAACTGAAGTTGGCCTCTTCTCCGGTAGACTGTTGGGAGAAGGTTTGGAGGATTCTGTAGGATGGTATATACTAAGAGGAGGGATGGACAAATGGTATTTTACGTCTCTGTAGGTAGAGTTTCCATACATACACACAAAAAAACACGTGCTAAACGACCGACTCTGTTGTAGAGTATCAGAAAACAAAAACCTTATTGAATATTTAAAAAATGTTAACTTCTAAGTAACTCTCCAAGTTCTAAACTCGCTTTTCATGCAAATAGAAAGTTTTACTAAGTGCATCTAATAAATATAATGTGTTTTAAAAAATTGAATATCGAAAAAAAACAAATTAACTTAATAAGAAAAGTAAACTTGAAAGAAGTTTTTTACAATTTCTTTAATATTAAAAAACTTAAGTAGCAATATTTTTAAAATGAATCTTCTTAAAATAAGGTCTTGCTAAAACTTGCGTAATCTGAAACTAATCCAAAGTGCCAACTAAACTTCGTTCATCTTTTCATCTGACGTTCTACTATAATTAGTTCTTTTCCCTCCCACTATCTTTAGCTATCTTCTATCAAACCCACATTTCTATCTACCCCCTATCTTTTCTCAGAACACCCCGTATAGTTCATAACACCTTTCTATTGGTCGTTCTAGCACTAGTGGCGATCGCAGGTTGGAGTTGCTAGCTGGAAGGGTAGTTTGTCGTCGGGGTAGGCTGTTGTTGCGCGACGTAGGGTGGAAGGAGACCGAGAGCAGAGAAGGGATTGGGGTAAAATCATAGGGAGGAGGAGTATAGTCGGATATTGAGCGGCGCCGGGCGTCGCGGCGCAGCGTGCGGGCCAGTCGCCCTTCAGCCACCGCCCCAGTTACGACCTGAGCGACACTTCCGGTGAGCCGTGCTCCACTCGCTCTTTTCTCTCCCGGTCTCGTCCTTTTCTCTTTTCCTTCTTCCTAGTCTCTCGTGTCGCGTCATAGACTTCTGTACCAGATTTATCATCCGCCGCATCGTCGTTATTTAGTACCTCGCGAAATCCGCGAAACTCCGGTGAAACCAATCCCCTAAACGAAACGATGCTGATCGGTCTCGTGCGCGACTCGGTGCTCCAGTGCTTCTGTCACAGCTGCAAGGCACCGCTTAGCGTTGTAGGTGAGTGAGTTCCTGTGTCCTCCGGCTGAAGATCTTTCCTTCCGGTTCTCCGTTATGAGACTTGTCAAAAGGTCCTCAACAAAATCTCATAGGTCCTTTCTAACAAAATTTTATAAGTGCAAAAGTGATTTTAATATCCAGTTTGGAGATAAAGATTGTTGCGTCGTACTTTAAGAACGTTATGTTATTCTTTCCAAGTCTAGTTTATTTATGAGGAAATAAGAGAATATACGTTTTTCAAATTGAAAAACTTAAGAAATGCTTCAAGAATCAAATAATATTTATATGAAATATAATACAAAGACATTTATGACATTGTTTCATCAAGAGATAAAAGAGTATTGAGTATTTTTATGAACACCACTAGAAAAAAATCCATTATTTTTTAATTGATTTTACTTAAGATCTTACAAGTGCTTTAAATTTTTTCATGAACAATCTTATTTTGTGCCTTTCTAACACTAGTGGCTTGCTAAGAAAGTTCGTTTTTGAAATAAATATATTATTAAGTAATTTATACATAATCTTTTCTGGAGGCAAATTATCAGTCTTAATAAAGTTAAGTAGAACTATTTACTTTTGGATAAAATTATTTATTTATTCACTTTTAAGCAGAGAGTATTAACAGCTCTTTCTGAAATAAGTGTAAAAATTAAGTTCTTATCGAGCTAAACTTGTCTAACTTGGTTATTTATAGAGTCGAGGTACTTGAACTGCAGTTCATTGCTTTACCGATATCCTCTTTGTGTGTGTTCAACTTTTTAAATAAGTTAAAACATTATTTCTTATATTACATAAGTAATATTAGATGAAGAATCTTAACATATATGATTTATATACATATACATTTATAATATATATTATATAATAAGGGAAAAAGAACTTGTATAAGAAATACTCAATATTGTTTTAAAGTTTTATATTGTTATTCTTCAAATTTTTTGGAGTAAAGAAATAAGAGAAAAATTGGAAACCGGAAGGAGAAATGATTGTGATCTTCAAGCGCCAGCTTCCTAGAATACTGTTGAAAAATCTGACAAGCTTTCCTGTGCCTTATATCCTTGAAAGATGGGAGAAACAGATGCGATCGTTTTCTGTTAGTAAAAATTATCTTGATGTTCTCTCATCCTGATGCAAGAATTGTTAAATTGCTGACACGTGCAGCCTCGAACTTACTATATTTTTATCATATGTACATATATATCCATTTATCTAAAAATTACTTATTTCTTCATGTTATTTAATTTATATATACGTTATATTTATTATTGTTGTAACTTTCTTTATTATTTATTCACTTATGCATTTTGTCATTTTTTGTCAAATTGTGTTAATTGCATAATTATCTTACATAATGTTTTATTTTATTATTTAATTATATGTCGTCCAAGTATAATAGTAATGCTCAGAAAATAGAAGCATAAAATCTGTGAAAATCGGCTCTCTCTCGAATTTGTTTTTTCGCAAATAAAACTATGTTTTTTTCATGTTACATTTTTTTTTAATGCAAGGAGCAGTGTCCTTTACCGCAGTACACAATGTGATATCGTGACATTATCTCAAGGCACCTGCAGTTCGATCAATTTCTCAGACCGTCCGCGAATCGATACTCAGGGCCACCATTTTTGTACGGGGTGTCGTAAAAGTCCGCTGATGTACGACGACATAAATTAACATTAATAATAAAGATAGTTAACGATGTTATAAATATAGTTCTATGATTTTATTTTTTGTAGATAAAGAATATCGGATTATCTTCGACGTACAGAATACACAATAACTTAAAGGGAGAATAGCTGTTTGTTTAACCGATCGTTCTCCGATAAATGTTGAACGTCACGAGTTTTGTAAAGCCGGTGTGCACGTGTTCGGCCTGTCGAAATGATCAGGGTGCGGTCCAACATGGCTACGGCGAAACGGTCGCATCGATTTCTCGATAATTAACCCATTGAGATACCAATTGATTCTTCAGGCGAAGTCGTAGACCTGATGTTAATTTTGCTCCTTTTATGACTTCTTTATCGCTCATTCGGAAGTAATCGTGCATTAATTGAAAGTTCGACGAAGCACTTTACTTTCTTTTTTTTAATTTTGTGTAAATCCATTATTTCACACAAAAGTGGCTTTGCCAAATGAGTAGTACAAAATAATAATAAAAAAAAGTGGTAGCTCAATGGGTTATATCATCAGTATCTTGACTTTCCTCCTCCCTTCCCTTTTCTTCAAAAACGCGGGTTTGACCAAGTCTGAATTTTCAAAGCGGGACAGAGGAGGAATAACGCGCCGTTTAAGAAGCCTAATGGCAAGGGCAAACCGCGGACCAAGCAACCGAAGAAAGTGAAGTTCATCAGTAAGTACAAAAAGAATAGGTTGGCGAGGTTTGGAGACCTTCAGCTGAGCTCTGAGTGACGTCAAAAAGACAACAACTCACGTAGGCTTATTCGATCGGATCAAATCGATTTCTTTAAAATTTTAACAGCAGCCTTTCCATCAGGATCATTCAAGTATCTTGGAGAGTAGATTTATAATACAGATTTTAGAAAATTTGATGTTTTTTTTAACACATATATAAATAATTGAAATATGCTGAGAAATATTTTTATGAAAAATCAATTCCAAACTTACGAGATAATCTATTTATGTCTGTATAATATACAAAATTGAAGCATTTGAGAATTAAGGATTTTTTTTTATCTTCGTTGTTTGAGTAAATTTTTATTATAAATTAGTATTCTATAAACGTAAGAGGTGTATATAATTTTCTTTGCACAGTATTATAAGAATTCCTGTTGCCGCAATGTAATAAGAGTCTAAGGATTAAGGAAGCAGCTTCTCTCCATTAAAGGTCGGTGCAATGCCCTCGTCGCGAGCACCGTCGCGCCAATGTGCCGCCGCTGAATTATATATCGAAAGTGGGGAACATTATTGCAAACTTGTATTGCGCTACGTGGAGATGTACGGTCATATCGCAGCAACTTTTCATAGCATTGTTCTGAAAGTGAAAAAGAAAAAAGGAGAAAGGAAAGAAGATATGAGAAAAACAACCTCGGATTCTTTTTCTTTGTTCACTCTAATTGAAGCTTCTTTTATTCAAAAACATTGATAATACTTTTTGAATATAGCTCTTACATGTAACAAAAGTAAAAAAGGCATTAACCTGGAAAAGCGCGATTTAAATTTTAAAATCAAACAAGTAGCTAAGATTTCTCTTAAAAAGTGTAGTGACAAAATTGTACATTACAGTGTATTACACGGTAATTACAGTACGTATACGACAACGAATATAAAGAAGAGCGTAGAAACAGAGGGAATGCGAAGAGAGGTGCGTGCGGCGACGCTAGACGTCGCGGCGCCTACGGGCGATCGTTCTCTGATCGATCCCTTCTCGCCGCGCTGCTCCAAGCTCTGAGTCATACTTCCGTAATCAAGCGGCGCCGGAAGTCTCAGAATTGCGGATTATGTCTATGGGAATATTCTCTGAGACAAGATATCGATACGCGAAATAGATCCTAAGAAGCGTTGATATCAACATGAATTTAAAAATACAATTTCAAGAGAGAGAAAGAGAGAAAGAGCTGTAGAAATGTTATTAAATATTTGTAAACTATAACATTTTCGAAGAGATAATATTCTCCTAGTAAACATTTTTCAAAGCGTAAGAATTGTATGTAAGAGATGGTTAAATATCATGTCAAGTGTTGCAATAATTTGTAATTATTAAATTGAAGCAAACTGCTATATTGAATGAATGTTACATACTGAGGAATTGAACACTGCATTACGTAATAAAACTTTTCTAGCGACTGAAATTCGATGCCAGGAGAAGTCCAAAGGCGGCTTATGTTACGAGGTAATTCTGGCGGAGCCAACGGGGCCTAAGCGAGCGCCTTCGCCACCGCAACCAAGCCCAACGCAGCAAACTGCGATCGAAGACAAGCTGAAGGCTGCCGAGGAACGAAGACTGTCCATCGAGGCGAACAAACTCGCGGTTCTCGCCGCGAAACTTAGCAAGATCGAAGAGGCAGCCCGCAAGAAGGATGAGCTCAGCGCAGCTTTCATCACCGCTACTCGCGAATCTTTGGACGCTAAGATGAACAACACGGAGGAGAAACGAGAGGCCCACATCGCCGAACTGAAGAGTAAGCTGAAAGAACATGTAAGTAAGGATTGAGTGCAATTGACGAAGAGTAATTACAATAGTTAGTTGAAAGTTGTATTAATATCATTTTTTGTTGCAGTTGGAGAGCGTGGAGAAGACTCGTCTCAGTCTCGAGCAACAAACCGAGGAGGTGCGATGTGCTGTCGAGGGAAAGCTAAAGTTCGCAGCGGCTCAGCGCGATGAGAATATCAAGAAAATGCTGGATCGTCTCAAAGAGCACGTTAGTATTATGGTTATATCTTTATCATTATATTTTCTTAAGTATCTTAATCACAAAATACAATTAGAGAAATGAATTTTATCGGCGAATTTTACATATTTGCAACTTCCATCATTCTTGTTTCTACTCGGTTGTCACTTTGCATATTTTAACATGCACATTGTATAGGCGGATAATATGCTCGGTAAAAATAGATAGAAAAATCGATTTTCCTGTTGTACTTGTAGGAAGAGCAAGTTGCTCGCGTACGTCAAGGAATGTCAGAGCGTGTGCAGCAATTGGAGTCCCAAATCCAGGGCAAACTGGAACAGGCACGCGAACGTCGCGAGACCATTGAGCGCGAACAGAAGGAGAAGCTACGCAATCACGTAAATATCTAATCAAATATAAATTTCGTAGTTAGTGTGTTGATAGTAGTTAGGACAGTACTTCGATCTAGGTTGTTACGAAACTCTGATGGTTGATGAATAAAGAGAAATAGAAATATCATAAGAGAATATTAATAGAGTTATTTATAATTAATAGAGTTTTGTGCGTAACAACTTAAGATCTTTAACTAAAGCATTTATATCTGCGAGCTTTTGTAAAAGAGAGATGGATAAAAAAAATAAATAAATAAAACCGGACGACCATAAGTTGCTCTGGAAGTTTTACTGCAAAAAAGAAAAGCATTGATCGATGTGAGCTTTTATGCGATGGTGGTTTAGAACACGGTGAAGATAGCAAAAGTGCGTCAGATGGCGGCGCGTGAGCTCCTGGTGAAAAAGTTGGAGTTCGACAAGAGGGTGTCGGCCGCGGAGCTGAATCGGCAGCGAGAGATCCAGCGTCGCGTGCAGGCGATTCGCCGCCACCATGTAATTCCGACCCCACACGCACTTCTAATCGAGCATCCACTATCATGACAATTTGTCGTAAAATTATTTATCTATTTCTATTCGAAAACAATGCTTGTAACGAATAATTCGAGGGAGCATTTATTTTCTGATATTGATCGAGAATAACAGAATATAAGGAAAGAGCAATTACATAAAAATTCAACATGCAAAGTATAATTGTAATACAAATATAATTATAACGTCGTAAGTATTGGAAAAATATTTTATAAGGGTTGCATCAATTGTTTTTTTTTTTTTTTTTTTCTGTTTTGCTCCCTTCCACCGTCGCAACAAATACTTAGCTTGTTATATTTTACGTAGGACTACGAGTGGAACGCCGATAGTTGCATTTGCAAAGAGGAATGCCACAGTCATCGTGCTTTTATTAGATTATGTTGTAGTCGTTGTTTTTATTTTCATAGTTACCTTACAGCATGGCCGGACTCATTTATGACTCTCGTACGAGATCATTTTACTAGAGAGTGCGCCGGAGAAGGCATTATCCCGAGATTCTCTATGGTTTTGTAATTTTATATGAAAATTTATTTTACAATATAATTCAATTTTATTTTTACAAATCTCAGAACGCCAAGACATCTAGAGTTTAAGGAACTCTAGACAACTTCTCCGCGCACGCATCCTGTCCAAGTCTAGCCATCCGTTTACGGAACGTGTTACACCTAGCTTGCAGTTAGAGAGAGAAAGAGAGCATGGTGTACTTTTCTCGATATGTACTGGAATCGAATCGGAGAATATCATTCTAATCCGTTTTGTGTTTTCTTTTTTGTTCACGCAGGAAAAACGCGCCGAGATCGTGAGACAGAAGAAGGCAGCCCAAGAACGCCAGGATGGCAACATCACGGAGGCACCGCAGTCGGTCTTGCCAGTAGAGAACGAAACTGCCAGCTCTGGCTAAAATATTCGGCGCATTTCATCTTTAAGCTGCTCGAACGCCCCGTAATAGGCTCCGTTTCGCTTTGTGCCATTATTTTCTGACTCGAAGTAAAACGGGAAGTCGATCGCGCGCATCGGACGTGTCCGCATTTTTTAAGCGGAGAGGGTAAAAGGACGAAGACCCTTTATACCCTGCAGTTCCTCGATGTCGCGCGAACAATACTGCCTTCACGTTACCCTTATTCCCACTCTCCGGCGAATGTTTCGCACGGTTTCTTGAATTCTAAAAGGAAAAGAGGAAAATGATTTTATTCGGCAAGGTTGTTGTGAAAGTTTACTATTCCATGAAAGATTTTCCACATTTGATGGCGTTCGAAATGTTGAGTACACAGAATGAATCTGAGAAAGTGTGATTTTAAAAAAGTGCAAAATTTACGCGAAACGTTTTTATACAACATTGAGATATCCAAATAAATTCTTAAAATTTATCAAATTTATTTATTCTACTTTTATTGCTTATTTAAAAACAGAGTAATTATAAAATTACTATTTTATAATTAAAATTTTATTTTTTTTATAACAACATTATACGTCATATCCGAAAAAGAACTTTCGCAGCAACCTCAATAAATTCATTCCAAAGGATCATTTTTTTACAGATAGAATTTATTTAAAAATCGAAAAAATCTATAGATATTGGAGCACATTAAAAAGATAAAACGTTTAAAATGAAGATAGCTTATATACATGTAAGAAGTTAGATATAACTCTTTTTTAAAATATTTCGTTTTTCTGTTAAATCTTCAGAAAGCAGCAATAAAATTTTAGTTATTTGTTCAATCTATTTAAAATATATTAAACAAAGATAAAGGAAATACGAAGAAACTTTATATAAAAACACTCTTGCTTTTAAAAGAAAATACTGGTTTTTATCAAACATGGATTTTTATGTACATACATTAAATAATAATCCATAAATTTATGTTCTCTTTTATTTGTTTTTTGTTCTTTTTTTTTACATTTATACGTATTCGTTCAAATTTTTCGTTACAAACTAATACACAAAGAAGGTATAGTTCTACGATAGCTAACGATCGATTAACCGTGATTACACCGGGTGTTGTTTTGTATCGCTAACACAACGCATCGTCTTTTCAAAGAAGAAAAAAGATTGATATTTGGCGGAGATTAATAGATTACTACAAAAAAAAAAAAAAAAAAGGAATTAATCACCATCGCTACAACTTAGATTCTAAGTGGTGCGACTGAGGCTCTATGCGCGCGCGCAAAAGACAACGTGTGTATCTGCGAATGTGTCATGTGTGTCGAGTACACACTTATAAGTATATATAAATATTAATATACATAACAACTATAATGATATATATTAATATTAATAATAATAATAATAATAGTGCTTTATACTAGGCTTGAAAACTTGAGAAACCATTTTGTACTCTCTTTCATTGTATTATTAATGCGCTAACCGAAATGAGATAACACATGAGATATGTAATCTAACAGAATATGATATAATGTGACGCGCTTCTGTGATGACTTTAATTATTTGTCAAAATGTGTGTAGCGTTCAAATGCGGGTGAGAAGAGAAAAACAGGAAGAAAGAGAGAGCGAGAGAGAGTGATGAAAGAATGAGTGTGAGAGAAAAAATGAATGATTGTATGTGAGAAATATAAGAAGAAATAAAAGATGATATTTTGTTTCTTCAAGGTAGCACGGTTGTCGTGACCAGGGAAAGTTCGTTCGCAGTAAAAAAATTGAAACGTAAATAGCGACACAATTTTGTTGATTTATATATAATATATATATATATATACGCTTGCAGAAGAAATAAAGCAAATTTTAAAGAGACGTAATAAAAAGAGCACACTACCAAATATTTTCTTATGCCTATAGGCGAGCTTTGAAGCTTAAATAACTTTTAGATGATCTTCAGGAACGTATTTTGGAAAATAATTGATATAGAAGTAATGTAATAAACTCAAATTTGGTGTACAAACGTTCTAGATTGTTTGTACAAGAAGCTAAAGATTGATAATAAACGAAAAAAAGCCGCGTAAGTTGCGAAGAGCACGTCGAAGTGCTCGAACGAAGCGAATCGAGTCGAAAATGCTACGAAGTCTGGATGTTTAAATGAAAAAGACTTGAGAGCAAATGAGAGAAAAGAGGTCTAAAGAACTTGAGCCTTGGTCACAGTGCCGCTGCAACTCCAAGGACCTAGAACACAGATCGCAACTATATCATGATATTCATCAGCTTGCATCTTATACTATGGATCAAATAATTCTCACGTTTAAATAATGTTTTCAGTGTGTGTGTTCACATTGAGTTTGTGCAATAGCAAATACGAAGTTGTATCGGAGAGACACATTTATCGCTAAATATCTGTTGGTTCTAAACTTGATCGGTTTTAAAATAAGTTTGTATAAAGTCTCGAGATTTTATGACTTCCTTGCGGAATCTAGGAATCAAAAAAACTCTTGGGTCCAAGATTCTGAGATGAAAATTATTGAATGCAAAGTTACTTGTTACATTTTGTATGTTGAGTATTTTTTACCTATACTTGTAACAGTTCCCGTTTAAATTACAGATTTTTTTTTTTTTTTTTTAATCGAGAGACCACATAAAGAATTCTTACACAACGCCTAATTGCACGAACTACTTTAAGCATGGAAGTTGATGTGCGGAAGGAGAGAGAAGATGGAGAAAGAGTGGACGAGACGAGAAATTTCAGGTGAATCCAAGAGAAATTTGTCTCGTGTCGCGATGGTTAATCTATTTTTGCATCATTGTTGTACTTCTTTGGAAAATTGTGTCCTCGTGTATGATTATAGGCGCTACGTGACGTATGTTATTGCCTTTCTCACTTTGCGTTAAAGTATATACAGAGTGACCCACAAAAAAATCAAGTAGCGATACCGCAAATATTCGCGTCACGGAGATTGAAGTTTCCAATCATTCTCTAAAGAAACGGAAATTTTTTTTAATTTCTGGGACATTCTGTATAAATTAGTATTCTGCGCAATGACGCATGTGGTGGGCCAATAGTTGCTATTCCGGAAACAAATTTAAGGTAATTATAACATTTATACATGTCTGCATAAAAATAAAATTACGAAAAGCAATTATATATTGCTTTTTCTTTGACATATTATTAATGTATAGATTTTTTTTTATACGTACGTATACAAAATCTCTCAACTTTAGACTTCTTTTCGGAGCAATGACTTTCGGTCCATTCAGTGTAGCATTTATATTCTTGGGCTTTGATATCGTCTCTCGTGAAGAGAAACGCGCGTGAAAAAAAAGTTAAATAAACGAGATATATAAAAGAAATATATAAATATAAAAAGCGAGCGAAATAAGATGATCGTATCGCGATTGTATTGATCGCGTATTGCATTGGCTGCCTTCGATATGTACTTCTTTCGGTTTCTGTTTGAAGTAATGTGTGTCCAAACGAGAAATTGATTGTGTGTGAAGTAAAAAAGGTCATACCTACACGCACCCAGGTACATCTTTGTTATTACGTCTCTCATTGCCTTTCAAATAATTCCTCTTTTCCCATAAGTTTAAATATTAATTTTTTAAATAATTTTCTTTAAATATTTTATCACGTGGAAACATAGCAAAGGTTTTACTTTTATATAAATTCTCTTATACACGTTTTCCAATAAGATCATACAATGTATATATTATATATATCAATTTAGAAACAATATCTTTTACAATATTTTTTTGTAAATTGCTGGTTTTTATTTTTTTATTCTGATGTGCTTATTAATTTTACATATCTTCCGCTCTACTATGACCACGTGACGTATAAACGTGATCTAATTGCAATTAATATTACTGTGACTGTGTTTTGATATTCATTGCTAATTATTAAAAAATCTATAGACAAGATCCTAATTGTAAGTCGTGCTATGATAGAACCACACGCTGTGAATAGCACGGAAAAGAACCATAGACGTATGTACGCACCGACAAACCCTTTGTGAACATGGCTACGTAGTTGCCAATGTGCACCATCTGTCATCAGGGACATAGCGCTGGCTGCTCAGCAGCCTGTCAGAGTCTGTCTCAGTCGTGACAGTCCTAAAGAAGCAAAAGTGATCTTGTGATGATTTGTGTACTCGAACTTGTGCAATAAGTTTATTTGCTGCGCAAATTTCAATAAGTACAAACAAATAATTTTTGTGACATATTAATCGTTAATTTTGCTGAAATGAATGAATCTCTTCGACGAGAGGTTAATAATTTCTTGCGTTTAGATCGACGCAACGTTTATCATATTGTTTTTTTTTTTGCGTTAACCGGCAATAAAAAAGAATATAAATAGTGTGAACAACATGTGCAAAAATAAATTGTATTTATTTTCATGATGATGTTATTAGGTCTTGCAAGTGTTTAAGAAACTTCATAGAACAAGATTAAAGAAATTTGAAGGCGATGAACATGCATTGCAAGGTAATAAACTTTGGTAAATAAAACGAAAAGTATTTATTGTAAGAGTATTCATTATAACGATCTTAATAAATAATATTTTTTTGGCGTGTTGCTTTCTAGTTGTGAGAAGTAAGATAAATGAAGAATATAGGAAATATAAAAATGTCAAAAACCAAGCTGCTATTGAAGAGGTATATAAATTCTATAACTACAGCCTACAACAGTCTGTAAGACAATAAAATTGTAAAGAGAAGTTGACTATGACAATCTGTGTATTGTTTCAGTTGAACAAATTTGCACAGGATGTTGAACATGAGATGAAAACAACTATTATCCAAGCTGTTGAAACAACACCTGGAAGATTAAGTAATAATTACAGAATAAAAAATATTAAAATAATGTGATTAAATATTCAATAACGTTTTGTTTTTCAGCATTGAAAATTACTTCAGATGTCTTAGTAGATAATGTGCCAATCAAAGATCATAAAAACATCAAAGAAGACAAAAATCAAGTAAGGTGCTGCAAGGATACCGAACAATGATATTTGAAGAGTAAAATTAAACTTAATTGAAAACAATTTGTAAATTGTAAATGTTGATTTCTTTAAACAATTTACTGTAATATTTGTAAATATACATTGTATTATAGGTAGTGCTCCATATTTAAATGTGCAAAAATAAAAAATCACAAATTTATTGGGTTTAATTAAAAAACAATTTGACTTTAATCCATAAATAAGTTAATCTTTATTTACAGCATTAAAATTACAGTAGATGTTTAGAATATGTACAAGCTCTTGCCTAAATTGTTTCAGATATTTGGATTGAATTTTTCCAATTAAGAATTCAATTCACGTATCTTACACGATGATTATGCTGTACTTTCTTGCTCTAACTTCATCCTGAAAAATACAAAATTATTTTTAGATGTTTGTTTCATGTAAAGCTCTTTTGATATTCTAATATTTAATGTTCATATACATCTTACCCTTGTTATATAGATCTTGTGTAATTATTCACGTATAAGAAGGATTGTGAGAGATTTGATTGAAGGAAAGTTGGGTAAAAAATTAATTATACTGGCAAGGAAGGGATTCAATACATAAAAAGAGTCTTTGGAGCAAACCTGAGGAAAGGAAATGTGCAAGTGATCTTTTATTATAAACAACTAAAATGACAAAAATACACAAGTCTTACACATGTTCGGGATGACTGCGTATCTGATCGATCAAATCCGCTGGTCGCAACTGATCTGTGCAGATGCGATGCACCGCAGTGAACAGAGGAAACTTGTCCGTCAGGTTACGCGCCTTCAACATGTCATGGACCTCATCCGCTGTTGCTGGTCCCTGTAGCTTCTGTCCGCCCAACAGCTCGTCCTCCAGCACTTTGATGGTCTGTTATATTATTATTGTTAATTAAGAAATTTGTATACTTATTAAGATCCAAGTTTTTTGACTTCCAATATCTTGTCACCTTGCCAGTTTTGACAAATTGCTCGCAAACTCTGCGATTTCTGCCTCCGTAGCAAGTGGTGATCAGATCCGCCACGCCACAGCTCTCGAAGAATGTGGAAAGTTTAGAACCGCTGTAAAAGGTGTCGATGAATTTGACCATCTCCATCAGTCCTAATCGGATCACCGCCGCCTTCGTGTTGTCGCCCAACCCAAGTCCGTCCACGAAACCAGCTGCACACGCTACGACATTCTGTGAACGAAACATTCGTTTACAAAATATCGCGCATTTTTGTCAAACAAATGTCTTCGGTTTATATTTGCCTTAAGCGCTCCGCAAACTTCGACAGTCTCGCAATCTTCTACAACGACAACTCGAAAGTTCGAAGTCTGAATGAGATCTCTCAGCACTGGCGCCAATCGTTTATCCTTGCATCCTGCAATTTTATTTCTGATTTGAACAATTCTCGCAGCTTCGCCGAGAAAGAAAAAGAGAGAACAATAAAAGACTACCAATTGTGGTTTCGCAGAATTTCTCTTCGGCAACCTCATTAGCGAGATTGGCGCCCATCAGAACGTTACATTGTATTCTCAGATTTTTCTCGATGATCTTGGAGATCAACTCGATGCTGTTTCCTTCGCCCCGACCGAAACCCTTCGGAATATATATACTTTTAATTGAATTCCACAAATTATATTAATTATAAAAATACACAAAATAGAAGGAAAACCAATTCTGAAACATACTTTTATGAGAGAAAGACCGACCGCGGTTGGTTTTATGTTATCCAGCAACGCCGAGCACAGCGTGCGAATAAACTGATGCGGCAAGACGAAAATGAGAATGTCGGCATCCTTGGCAGCCTCCACGACATCAGGCACGGCAACCTGGGAAACATAAAACACATTGAAAAAAATTCGACTTTTATCACATCACAATCTGCTTTAAACGTTTTTGATAAAAATCAATTTTCTGTTTTCGCCATCATCGAAATCAGTTTCATCACTATCGATATCACGCACATCATTATCTTGTTGTCTTACAACTTGTCCGGTATCTTAAAAGGCTGATATCTAACAATATGTAATATTTGCGTCAAACTGTAAAAGCGATGTAGGACGCCGCGTATATAAATCGCGCTGACTAGCTCGTAAGCAAGGTAATTTGTCCGATCTGCTCTCTCGAATCATTAGTTCTCCTCGAGCATTCTACAGAGACAGTCTGTTTGTTCGCACGATTGTTGTTTTCTGTTCAATCCAAGATTTAAAAAAATGAGGCTCAACAGCATCGTACCGAATTTTAAGGCCGAAACTACGAAAGGTCCTATAGATTTCTACGAATGGCAAGGCAATTCGTAAGTTGTTCATATTTACATACGATAAATTGTCAAGATACTTCATATATCTATTGTTTTTAATTAAAACAACGATTTCATGTCTGCGCATTACGTAAGAACAACGTTAAGTAAAAAAACAACGTTGTTTTAATCAGTTTATTGCGCGCTTATTTTGTGTATATATATAATTTAACTTATTAAAACATAATTTCATAAATATATATATAACTAAATATGTACAAGAAAGCAAAATTTATAATATGTATTACATAACAGAAAAAGATAAAACACATTATCGAAATGAGATAATTTATCATGTTTACTCGTGGAAAAAAATCCTTCGCGTACTTCACAAATTCGCGATAGCTGGTTACACATAAATAAGTATATAATCGTATGTAAAATCGAAACAATCCATATTGATTGCATAAAATTATACGTAATTAGATATATCAAATTTGTCAAATATGTAAAGAATTTTTTTTCCGATCACGTACAAACAAGTTTTACATACGACAAATCTTATCTCGTCTGTGTTTCGCAATAATTATCTATCTGCATAATCGTATCCAGAAAAGAATGATAAAAAAAAACCATCTTGTTTGGTTCGCCGCTTATTGTAAACAGCTTGAATTTACATTTAATTCAATTTGCATTTGTAATGCGATCCAGCAAAGCGCATATGTCCAAAAATAGATCCTCTCGTTCGTAACAAACATTGCTGAGTGACAAGTTGTTGTAGATAACAAGTTTATATCACGCAATTTTTCAGCATACGCACATACGATAATTAAATAAATCGATTGAGTAAAAAAGATTGAAAATTAAAAAGTGTATATGTAAAAATCAAAAAAGTGCATATTTAAACTTTTTTAATTAATATATGTAATGGTTTTTTGTTATACTGACGAGAGCAAAGTTTTACGAACGCACTGATTGTTCGGTGATTGACATTGAAAAGTCGGAGGGTGGCCGTGAGCTGAAATAAGTAGATATTGCAGCAACGAAGTTTACCCTTGGTATAAAGCCAAAACGAGGACTCCGTCTATAATAAGTGCTCGCACTTGAAAGTCGAGCTCTCAAGTCAGGGTAACCGCGACCGATTATGTCATTGTAACTTCAATAAGTATCGTAACAGGCGGTTACATTGGTGCTGATATACATTCTACCGCGTCACACTCGCGAAATTGATAAAATAAAATTCTATTTTTTTTTTTTTTAAGGCTGAGTGTGTGTGTGTGAATATTTGATAATAATAATATAATCCAAAATATTATATTATAATATTATATCAAATGTAATTAGTCTATTATTTTTTAAATGTTTTAATTATATTAGCAAATTATATATTTCGGTTTTTATATTTTTATTACACATTTCATATATATTTTATTTATTTTTCAAATACTGCGCTTTAAAACTAGGTTTTCAATGTGTTTTTGATGTGTTACATAACGATTATTTTTTTGCTTGTAGATGGGTAGTTCTATTTTCCCATCCTGCGGATTTCACCCCCGTGTGCACCACCGAGTTGGGTCGCATTGCCGTGCATCAGCCGCACTTCACAAAGCGCAACACCAAATTGTTAGCTCATTCCGTTGACAAACTTCAAGATCACGTAGACTGGGTCAACGTAAGTAGTTTTTTATTCTTAGTTATATACTTTCTGATTTTTAATTTTTCTTTTTTATTGTGCAGGACATCAAGTCATACTGCCAAGACATTCCCGGATCTTTTCCGTATCCCATAATCGCCGATCATGACCGCAAGCTTGCCGTCGAACTGGACATGATCGACGAGCAGAGCAAAGACGATCCGGACACCGCTCTGACTGTTCGCGCGTTGTACATCATCAGTCCGGATCATCGCTTGCGACTTTCCATGCAATATCCGGTTTCCACCGGACGCAACGTCGAGTAAGAGTCACTCAACTTTTCTAATAATTTGCTTTTTTTGTATTAAATAATATTAATCGCAATTTTATAGCGAAATATTGCGTGTGATCGATTCGCTGCAGCTTGTGGACAGAATACCGGAAGTAGCAACGCCCGCCAACTGGGTGGTAAGTCTCATTTTGTTTTCTTTTTCACCGTTTAAACTCCTTTCATCTGATTTATGATGTCAAAATATAACAATACAATAATATTAATTACAGCCTGGTGAAAAAGTAATGATCCTGCCGACAGTTAAAGAAGAGGACCTGCCGAAACTCTTCCCAGGAGGTGTTGATCGTGTATCCATGCCTTCCGGAAAAGTTTACGTTCGCACAACCACTAATTATTGAACACAACTCTTCTCTCTACTTTTAAACACGTCGCAAACACTGATATTTTTTTCTTATCTTTTATATAGCTCTTGTTTATTATCTCAGCGCGAGATGTGTAAACTCAAAAAGAAGTTGTATCCATTAAATTTTTTCTAATACAATTATATCGATAAGGTTTTTTCTACTCTCTAAAATTTTTGGAGTGAGATCTCACTCTTTTGGAGTGAAATGTCACTTCAAGCAATCATGAAAATACTGCCAGTCGA
>QVNV01005162.1:0-36733 GCA_014825455.1 Pseudomyrmex pallidus | reverse complement strand
GTAACATATAAAGCCATATTTATTGTCACGCACATATTTATTTTTCGACCGAAGTTATTGGAGATTTCTAAAGCCAAGTGTATAGACCTCGATAATATATTTCTTCTATTTTAACATTTATATTGTCAATAGATTTAATATAACTATATGTAAATCAATAAAAATGCATATATTTTATACAAATTAATGAAATTCTAGTTCAGATTGTTGCCCATCAATCCTCAAAAAAATCCTCATTGCAATTTTCCCCTTTGATGCATACATTTTATGTAATATTTTTCATCGCGAGATTGCTTGCGGATTCTTGACGCACACGATTGATATCGATGATGATGGACTTGATTCTTTCGACACATCGACGTCCAATTCAATTCGATTCCATTTCCGCGGATACGACTCTCAGGTAGGCACTTCCGACCTCAATCGATGGGTTTTCTTAGGACGCAAAAAAACGTCTTCGCAACTGCGCACACACAGTATCATATTCTTATTTGTATAGGATCATGTGTATACTCGGACCGTGTGAAAAATAATCAGACGTCAGAATAAATATTGATAGACCTTGACAATTGCACCTTGCAATTTGACTTGTTAAATATTTATAAAATTATTATACAGAAAAAACAAGTGAGAAAATTCGTGTTTCTTTCTTTAAAAGGAAAGAATCTACTTGCAATTTTAGTGCAATTTTTATGCGAAGAATCGCATGAAAATAATATACTTTATTCCTTCCTCTTGTAGAATGTCTACTTACAAACGAAGTCCGACATTATGCAACGAAGCCGCTTTGTGCAAAAGTATGTATGTTGATAATGTGTGATAACAAATGGTTGCCGTAGTTCTGGCATATGTGTAAAGTAAAATTTATGAATAGTCGACTATACACAGAAATTTACGAGCTCGTAAATGAACTTTATGATGAACACATGCCGCGGCAAATTGCGTGCAGAAATTACAGAAGAGAAAAGCAGATTTGTACTTTGCTCGTTAAATTCAACCAAGTTGCAAGAGCGACAAGAACACTCTGCGATATTAGGCAATTTTGCTAATCGGAACAAGATGTCAAATTTAAATAATGTGGATAAGGCAATACGAGCTATATTTCAGACGTTTTGATCTAAATTTTAAGATCTTCTTCAGTGAAAAATCTATATACAAAAATCAACAACAATCTTGACAAAATAATCTTATGCAATACATGTTAACGTCGTCATATCAACTCGAAGGTGGTGACTTGCCGGTGTGTGAGCTCAAAATGTATAGAACGAAAAGGTTACCACAGTGAGAGATATGACAACGTATTTCATTCTTTAAAATAGGTGAGATTGTTGATCAGTTTTTTATCGAATATTGTCAGAAGATTATTTTGTCAAGATTGTTGTTGATTTTTGTATATAGATTTTTCACTGAAGAAGATCTTAAAATTTAGATCGAAACGTCTGAAATTTTTTGATTAATAATAAAGGAAATTAATACACGAACACATCTGGTATAATAGCTCGTATTGCCTTATCCACATTATTTAAATTGTTAACGAGTATAAGTCATTTATTATCTCAAATTTACGTTTAAATATTAATTTTATTATTATTATTATTTAAAACTTAATAAATTGCACAGGTTTATTTATGAAATGTATATGATTTCATGGGTTAATTTATGAAAAGAATATCATAAAGTATAAATTCGTGCGCAAATTGGCCAGATTGAAGGATGGAAAGTACATAAATCGTGTCGTAACAACCAGAAACGTAATATCCAACACTCTAAAGTAGACGCGGGTTGCTTCCTTTACCTACCGCAACTTGAAATGGCCAGAATCTACTTTCTATTTCTTGCACGGACTTTCCGAGCGTGTAAGAAGCGTACACGAAAGTGTATATACTGATGTCATTTAATAATTATATGTGTAAGTAAATTGAGTTGTTTAATGTGTTTAAAATAACACATACACATGTGTAAGACAATATACATGTAACGTACATTATATATTTGTATACGTGTATACATGTTACGTGTGATTTATACGAGGAATATATACGTAAAAGAGATTTAGAACGCTAAATTGCAAAATCTAAAACACATGAAAAATCTACTTACGCGCATACGAAACTTTCTCGGAGTTCTCCAATTAAACAGGAAAATGGACCACAAATGAGTCAAAACAATCTCGATTTAAAACTCAACGGTGGAGTCGTTTAAAAGGACGAGAGAAAAGCAACAGTTGCTAGTTCCGTATAATATGAAGGGATGGCGCTGAGAAATTCCCAGCCAACCCCCGTTTCATTATTGATCCACCCCCGCGCGCGTGTTTCTTTCGTAAAGCAGCCTCGCCGGCTGGTGGGTCGACGCACGAGATCTCATCTTCCTCGTTGCGTTCCGATCTTATTTCGCTGTGACCGCATCGCAAATTATACTTATTTCAACGAAATGCGTAGGCGCGGGGATCGTAGAGGTCCCGAGGGATACCTTTTTACATGATTCTTGCTTTCAATATGAAGGGATCGTCGCGTAACTTGTCTTTAAAATTTCTTTAAACACAATCTTGTAAAATGTTATCGTGCTGTTCTTTCACGTGATAAGTCTTTTAAATCGAGGAAAATCTCGTCACGTATTGTGCTGTATTGCGGAGAACGTAATTGGAGTAGGCGTGATAAATGTAACGAAGTTATCTGAGGAGAAGTCCCGCGGGATTGTAAAACCTCATGAAAAATGTAGATATCGGTCTTCTGAAAGAAAATCCGGAACCAAGCAAGTCTCAGAGGAACGAAAAAAGATTAGAGAACATGGTTAAATAATATATTCGAACAAAAAAGCAGGACGACTTCTTTACGACAATTATCAGACAGTCGCATTGTCTGAGAAACGGATCAAATTCTGAGATTCGAGACATCGAGAAATCCCTTTGGGAAACCGAGAACAACAGACTAAAAATTTTCCGGAGCTTAGCGACAGAGGTTTTATACTCGCGTCAAACTTTTAATGCTTCAAAAAGCGAAGCTTGAGAAATGCGACAAAACTGGCTTAAAGCAAAGATAGCTTTTTTGTGCGAAAAAATTGAGGACGCGAAATTACGTACATCCGTAAAAAATAACAACGCAGCAAGTCGAGTTGCGCGCGAATGCATTTTCTTTTATCTGAGAGATCGTCGTCTGAATTTTTCATTTGTTTTTCACACGGCACAGTGATCGAGTTAAAAATAATTTAATAACATCGCACAATCGCGATGATTGCGAACCAGAAAATTATCCGCAAAACCATCACAATGTACGTAACTTTAGTTTTTGCACACAATTACGTTACTATTTGCCATTTCAACTTTACCATGAAATTCGAGATGCAAATGAAGCAATCAAAATAGTTTTGAAAAAGTACAAACGTGAAGTATTGTGCACATGAAATTGTTTCGCGTTCGCAAATTGTGAGTTTAAATTTTGCGGAAATTATTCAGTTTTCACTTCGTGTTAAATCCATTGATACACGTGTTCATAAATAAATTATTCGCACTGTTCTTCTTCTTATGAACGATCGTCTAACACGACCTCTTGATATTTATGTTGGCGCATTGCTTCAATACTTTCTCGTGGCATATCGTACGTCCGATTGAAAAACACTTTTCTATAATTCATTTACAAATGGTTCGTGTTTCTTACGATAAACCCGCTGAAGTAATGTCTCTGACCTTTCACATTTATATTTTCACATATATCAAATGGAGAGAAAGCGCCACATGTAGATATGAAGTGCACAATAAAAATCGTCAAACAATATTTTAATCTTTCGCGAAATTGCGTGCAGCGAACAAATAATTGGTGCAAAAATTCAGATCCATCTCAAATATTTAGATTTTTGCAATTGTGCGTTACAATAAAAATGTATAATTTGCGGTATGAGGCAAACTTTGTGTCGATCGAGAACAGATAATTAAAAGAAAAAAAGAGCAAACAGATTGTAGGTTCGATAATCTCTCGTGTGTGCCCTATATTCTTGTAATGTTTGGAAAACCAAAATATTTTCTCTTCGTTTTTTCGCTTTTATTTTCTTTACGCCACTTTCTTACTTTTTGCAGGGACATATTTGTAGAAGAATTGGATATAAGAAAAGTTAGATGAAGTTCTGTCACTCTCTTTCTCTAAGCTTATTTTCTTACAATATTGAGGGAAAAGGATATTATATGATATACGATCTATATTAGAAATCGTCGGCGTGAAATATATATTAAGGATTTATTGAGGTTTCTATCTATATTTAATAGAATATGTGAAATATTTAGTATTTTTATTTTAATTATGTATTTTTTTATGTTTTTACTAGTGTTAGAGTTAGGATGAGAGGAGTGAGTCCCTAAGATAATCTATTTTTACTAATGTTACACGTGACAATATTATCATTTTTGCAACACAAATATCTATATTGAATTGCAGAAACATTCTTCCATCAGATTTTCCATTAAAAATTGTATTTTTGTGTAATTAGTTTTTATTATTGTTAAAATATTAGTTTTAGACGTCATTCTCTATTTTCCCACGTTAATAATTCTCGCACTCGTGGTGCGTCTCTATCTTGTTTTTCTCTCAGTTTCTGCTTGGTCTTGCGCCAAGTCAGGAAAATCCTTCGCCGGGATGCACCTGTCGCTCGGGGCGATGATTCCAGATGAGCACGAGAGTTTGTACGTCACCCATTAATGACTCGTTCGCGTAACGTGACTGTTCCGAGCGGGTGGCGGCCACTGCCGCACGCTGCGAATAACGCATGCGCCGATATTTCGCGCACATCTCTTACACGTGAGGGTGCGGGGTTGGTTTTGATAAGGCGCGAACTCGCCGCGAGAGAGAAAAGCGGAACGCGGAACCAGTCAACGGGTCAGCCTCCGGGAGGCGCGATCACGTCGCGTTTTTCACGCAGATGAAGTGACTGAAATTCGAAACACGTCTCAGCTCCCCGTGGCAGGACTCGCTGCTCCTCCCGCACCTTGACCCGAGTCCTTGTTCGAGTCTTATCTGGTTCGATATCGCGCTTGTTGGAAACAAGGAGCTAGTCTCACGTCGGTATCCCGTCGTCCTGACGTGAGCGCGATTTTCCCTCCTGACGAACATGAATGGCGCGAAAGCCGCATCGATGAATGAAGTGACCGACATCGTCTCAACCACTCAAAAACCAATACAATCTATTGAGGATTGAATAACCCTAACATTCTTCTCCTTCGGTGATTCCTGTATAGTCGCGACTCAAAAGAGAAGCCAGGATGTCACTCACCGTTATCGTGAAGAACTTCCAGGGTCTTAGGTTTAAGGGCGAGAAGGTGGTGAAGATCGACTTTCGAGGTAAAGTTTGTTATATTTTATTGTTGTGAAAAATCAACAATATGGTTTCTTTGTATCTTAATTTAAATTTGATTGTGGTTTATTCTTAATTATCTGTTATCTACTAATTAGATATTTATCGCAAAGCACATACAAGTAATCGTCGCATTTAAATCAAGGAAACTGTATTTAGAAACAAGACCTGTTTCTTTTTCTTGTTAGCACCGACGCGTTGATATCTCCGTGTCATCTTTGATATCTTGTCAATTATTGTCTAACCCTATTCGATATCGCCGGCTCATTACTTCGTGAATGCCATACATACA
The DNA here is from genome assembly GCA_014825455.1 of Pseudomyrmex pallidus. NCBI lineage: Eukaryota > Metazoa > Arthropoda > Insecta > Hymenoptera > Formicidae > Pseudomyrmex > Pseudomyrmex pallidus. The sequence continues at coordinate 31,104 of QVNV01005162.1, read as the reverse complement.
TGAATGTATCGGGACACGTGCTTGTGGACGCACGTCTATCCGTAACACGTCCTTTGTCAAGCGCGCATTTGCATTCGAGCGCGACTGATCGTGTGTCGTGAATTTGCGCTTCACGAGAATACCGACTAACCGAATGACGATCCGGTGAATTAATTCGCTTAACTTTTGGTTTAACTGCTCGCAGTTACACATTCGGACGTGCGCTAATTGGCACAGATTTTTTCGATAATTGGCGAACGTGAGTCGAACAAATGATTTCGACGATCGACACAGCAACGAAAAAAAAATTCTTTATTAATCACGTATAAAAAACACGTTTATTTTCAAACTGTATAAACTTTTAATTTACTCGCAAGTTTAACTACGCGCCACAGTTTTATTAACTCACAAAAAACAAATTCCTACTGTGTATTTATATGTTTCGGACTCTCGTCATCAAAGTAAATCAATTTATTTATATAACGAAATCAAATAGAAATTAAAAATCTGCAAAGCGTTTGCAACACCTCCGTATTTCGACGAATTTATCTGTTGGAACGTTTTATGAGTATCAAAAAAAAAAAAAAAAAAAAAAAAAAGACGTTTTTGTTTCAGTTTAATATTGTTCAATTCACGAGTCTGTATAAACACCTGTAGGGGATTCGAGCGCAGCGACAAAGACAAGCATGCCCTGCATCTTCAGTGCAGAGAGAGGAAGAGAGAGAGAGAACAACGTTTCATTTAATCATATCTGCCCCAGTTCAGATAGACACACTATATCGAAGCGGGAGAGAGAGAGAGAGAGAGAGAATCTTTAATCATGCACAGTGCGTCGGCATCGCGTTGTTGGAAAATAGCGATATAATACCTGAGTGTAACACGCAGGCATTTGGTGATAATAATGAATTTGCGTAATAATGAATTAGCTACAGACAAAGATACTCTGTATGCGAGGTCACCGCGTTCGACCGTTTGTAATCCGCTTAATATACCAAGAGAGTTTCCTTCGAAAACGCTAATATTCTGGCTTTCGCGAGATTATCAGCGTCAGTTTGAAATTATGAATACATGGTCAAACACGTATGTATTCACCTGCGCAATTATAATCGCATGCAAGTATCCGTTGGACGTTAATTCCGACGCCAACACACGGAAAATTTAATTTTTTTTCCTGGAAAATTGACAACCGAATCGCAGGGCAAATTCTTTTCATATCTGTGAAAATTAATCCTGCGCGTTTTTAGTATTTCGAGATAAAAACGAGAGATAACTCTATGTGTGTGTGAGTGCATACAAGGTACAAATGAAATATTTCTGTTCAATTAGTTAAACGCGAGAAAGAACATCGTTACAAAGTTAAAACTAAAATAGGAAAAGATTCTCTGAATGTACAGTCTTTCTAACAAAACAAACATATTAAAATAGAGACACTTTAATCTCTGCATGTTTTCTTGACACGTGAAATAAGTAACATTTCATTAAACACCACACAATGAAACGAACAAAGTTTCTGCAGAGTTCGAGCTACTATTTCTTCTACAGCTATTTAAATTAAAATCTTTTTACTCATTCGTAAGAAAAAATTATTGTTTTCGTTATAGATACGTCAATTGAAAATCGTTGCTACTCTCTTTCTCTCTCTCTCTCTCCCTCTCTCTCAATAATAGCGTTTTCACGGATTTGATGAATAATTAAAGTTTTTTTTCTGTATAGAATACGATTTACAAGTAGATAATTACATAACAGAATATTATAGCGTTAATTACTGTAATTAATACGCTATTTGCCTCATTATGTGCATTTCTCTCTCTATGCTTTGGCCGAATATGGGTTCGCCTATTGTGTCAAATCGATCCCTATCGAAGTGAATTACATGATACACAGAGTACGCAACGGGAGAGACAGATGTTAAATTTAAAACAAATGCAGGAGTTGAATGCGGCTTTGTACGGTTTTGCTTTGTGAAATAACAGTGGCGGTTTTGAGTTTAACTCAAATATCGGCCTCTCTCTTTCCTTCAGCCGTCGTGTTTCATATTGCGCGTTCTCGCAAATGGCAAATAACGCTTTGCTCAACTTTTCCGTTGTTTCGTACGTATGTGTGTAAGCAAGAAAATATGAGTACGCAGATGAATAAAGTATAATTAATTCGCTGTCTATATTGTTACGTGACATAATAAAGTTGTTCGCTTTTAATAAAGGAGCTCGCTTTTATACGTCACGATTAATTGACATTAATTACGAGAATTGTTATGAAAAACAACAATTTGCATTTTCGTCGCGTCGTTCAAATAATTTATATTATTTTATTATTATAATTTATATTATTTTATTATTAACGTCGAATATTATGGTGTAAATTTCCACATGCGTGGAAAATGGTTTTGCGTGAGCACAACTAGGAGATGTTAAACACATTCCACTAGGTGATTATTAAAAATACCATTTTATCGCGGCGATGCAAATGTATGTACGCGCGGCAGCACTTCGTGAAGCCTCTCGTATCTGCATTACAATCGTCGTCGCGCGCGACCTGTTATTATTTTCAGAATAAGCGCGAACCCTTCTCGCGGCGCTACCTGAGCAATTTGCAAACGGAATTCTCAAAGGGCAAATCGATATTTGCATTCGTTCGCTTGCATTCATTATGCAAACAAAACTCAATATTCATGCGCTCGCGATCGGGATCGGTGTGATCCTTTTGTTTTTCGCGCTTCTGCATGTAATGGAATTTTCAAAACACGCTCGGAAACAAAAACAACAATTTGACTTGTAACCGCACGCAGATTGTCAATATGATCGCCATCGGCATTTTCCGCTTATTTTGCATATAAAATCATATGTGTGTGTGTGTGTGTGTGTGTGTGTAGAGATATAGATAAAACACCGCCGGCAAAGCTGATGTAAATGAATTTAATAATAATCGCAACGCAAACAATACGCAGTAATTGTTGCTGACTGTACATTTAATTGTTTTATTAATTTGACTCAAAGTAAGATTGAAACGAGGAAAAACTTTTGCGTGATAGCTTGTAAAATTGCAGTATTCGTTCGCGAAGAAGTGCTCTTTTTTTTCGCAAAGTTTACAAACTACACATTGCCCATTGACCATGTCATCGGGGAAAATCGGCGTTTCGCTTGCATTGAACAAGATTGACAGTCATAGAAAAAAGTTGTGAAGAGCAAAAAAAAAAAAAAAGGAGGACGAGCTGCTGCCACGCGCAAGTATATATCCGCAAAACCGACGGAGATTTCATTGCGAGTTAGTAAACGAACGTACGTTTAAACGCGTATATACACGCATGGTGTGTACGTGCGGCCGCGTACGGCTGACTATAAAGTGATCTTATCTACTGTGCGGAACTTCCTATCGCCGGAGCTTTCCGCCCGCGGTCAACCGATAACAATTTCGTTATCTTGTTGGTCGAACCGCGACGCCAGTGAAATCGTACGCCGGCTTTTATTGTAACAATAAATTAAGAGGACGCAATTAACACACGTATTGCATTATTTATCTTCGCGAAAGATAAATAAGTCGCGATGAGCGACGAGACAAATGTAATTATCTTTTCTGCGATGTGCACGACACATCACTGATATTAAAACCTAGCGTAAATCATCAGTGTTTATCACGTGTATTTACTTTGATATAGAATTTGTTATTAAATTGAATTATTTTCATCATTTTTACTCAAAATGTTTGTCGTGATAGTTTTTTTAACGGTAAATACACACGTATTACACATATATGTAGCAAAGTCCGGTCGTTTTATTTCAATAAACCTGTCGTAGAAAATATTGTGAAACTTTAATAAACATAAAATAACCGCACAAACATCGTTGATCGCAGCTCGCAACAAAGTTCTTTCCGTTGTAGAGAATCAAACGTCAAATAAAGCGGGTGATCATTCGCGAAGATATCTTTTAAACTTTGCAAAATTGTTGCTCGACAGAAAACAATCACAAGAGAGTGTTTATTAATTTTATTATATAATATCTGCGACGTACATTGCGATATCTCGAAACGATTTAATTGCGCTTCGGTTCCGCGAGAATTCTGCAATTGCGAAAGTAGAAACAGTTGGAAATTTATTGTTGCTGAGGAATAAAAAGGTACTTTTTTGCACTAAAACCTGACGGCTAAAACGCCGGCAACACCTCCGGCACTACTGACCAGTCGCTTAAATTTTTTAAGTTCCTCGCGGCGTGTTGTATATGTAAACGCACGACATCAAGATAAGCCGCAATTTCCTGCGTTTGTGTGTTTTTATTTCTTTACAGCTTATATATAGATTTTACGTCACGACATTATACGTATATACGTGTATGAAATGGAAAAAAAATTGAAATTTAAAACGCGTACACATGTGACGATTTTTATGCAGCGTATACGATTAAATGCTAGTCTTTCAAATTTAGCAGATTTTTTTTAGCTGAAAATGTGATTTATAATATGATGAGAATAATATTTTAATTCCTGTGTTTTGTAAGAGATTCTCACGTATTAATTTTAGAAAGAATATTTTTATATATATATGTGTGTAAACATTTCTTCGCATTACGTAAAGTCCGCCTTTTTTTCTTTTTTTGTTGCAGAAGTGTCCCATTATTCGACAACTCTCGAGGACAACGGGGATTTTATTGATGTGGAGCAGGTAAAAAGAAAAACCAACACAAATTTCTTTTCTCTTTCGTAAAACATTTGTTGCATCTTTTATTTCTTTTATCCTTTCGCAAAGAGTAGATCCTCGCAATAAGTCACGCAAAAATCTCGGAAATACGTGCTCGTATCCGCGTGGGATTAAGTTTGCGCTTCAGTAAAGTGTGGGTTGGGCGCGGCCGGCGAACAAAATCGCGTTTAAAATGGAGGAAGATCATCTTGAGGTTTTCGCAAAACTTGATCCAATTTCCGTCGGAAAATTCTTTGTTATGCTTTCATCCTTCTCGTCTTCTTTTGCGCACAAAGTTACTTGGCGTATACTTCGCTTCGCGAAGAATCTCGCGTTCTTAAATGCCGACAGAAAGAACAGAAGGAGAATCTCACACAGACTCGCAAATCTAATAATATATTTATTTCATAAGCTATTACGAAGGCGAGTTATCAAGAAAACGACGGGAATTTTTATTAAAACATAAAGACGCCCGTCTCAGTTTAAATAGTTTAATTACGTTCGATTTAAAACATTCATTTTTTTATTTTAAAGTTAGATACCGCGTTATTATCATTGATTACGCGTTGCACGTCGCAAAATATTTCAAAAGTAAAATATATTTCGAGAGTGTATTCTCGTCTCGACTCTATAATTAAACAGATATATATTTTTCCCGTGTAAATAATTTCCTATTATACGTGACGACAGATCGTCGGTTTGCAATAGTTGCTTCTCGAGTGCTGTTAGCAGCTGGAATATTGGATTATCTTGGAGTGTCAATGTCCTGTTACGTGCGCAATTGTGAACGTCACGGTAATAAATGCGCCTGTTCTAAGGAAAATACCGATGCGAGTCACATTTTGTTCCGCGCGTTACTAACATGTTAGATTGTTCGATATCTCTCGCGAACGTTGTTAATGAATAAAATTAAACAGAAGGGAAGAGAGTGTTCTAATTCCTCCCTGCCGTTATTGCTGTAAATTCGGTTGTTTATGCAAATACCGATCAAAATAATACGAGAAGCGACGACGCGAGTAAAATCCGAAAATTTTTTGAGCGAGCGATTGAAATCAATTGCGAGATTAAATTTAAAAAATACATAACTTGATGGAAACGTTTTTCAATACTCGTTGGTGCCAACCAACGCTAATCTCGGAAAGTTCGATGCGTCTCTTCCACGATAAGCTTTCCTCCCTTGAATATTTCTGCGAAAGAGTTTTATCGCGGAAATCTTTTTCCCGCCAAAAGTTTTCTAATTTGCATCGCATTATCCTCGCGTTGTAAATTGCTTAATAGCCGAGAGTTTCGCGGTCGAGAATCGAAAATTAGATTGGATTTATTGTTCGAGTTTATACGAGAAACAAAGTGTGTGACGCACGCGATATGTTGATAATTATTCCCGCATTCGCGCGAGAGAAGCGGATTTTATTTTAAGTCGCTCTCGAGTGTAGACGATGCCATCCCCGGCAATTTATTTCATTCAGGTTTTATGTCACGGCCAGGGTGAGGTGAGGATGCGTGATGGCGGAATCGATCGGCGAACGTATACTCGTCGTCATCGAGAAAAGAACGCTTGCGGCGAACACGTAACTATTTTCGCGATCGCAAAATTCTACGATATGTGATCATTTACTCGCGAGACGATCGTCTTCCTTTTAAGTCCCGTAAGCACGTTTATCCGGCAAAAAATAACGTTCTCGAAATCGTATTCTGTTACATGCATAACTTTTCGATATCCATTCAAAAAGATTTTTATCCTTTTTCTATTAAATATCTTCAAGGAAGAGGAAAAAAAATAAGTCGCGCGCAAATATAGTCGTGGAAGAAAGACGGATCTGTGACATGTCCTCAGAATTCTATTTGTGAACAACACACAAACAAACTGACCTAGTTACAACGTCGCGATCGCGCGCGGGATTATACGGAAACTGTTTAATAAACATCGAAAGCTCAATTTGATGACGTCAGCGCGAACCATTACGACGTTTCCGTCGCGTTGGATAGTACGTAGTCTGACAGCGGGCTGTCTGACACAACCTTTCACAAACGGAGAAAAGAATGCGTCTCTCGTAGACGCAATCCTCGGCCGGAAACAAATGTTCCGCAATATTCCTGATAGATTGGCGCAGCGCGCGCGGATACCACGTTGTAACTAAATAAAGGAAATTTAAATTAAACTGCGAAAGCTATACGGCACGGCCGTAAAATTCCGACGAGATTGCGATTTTACAATCTTTTCAATATAATTGGGAGAATTTTGCCTGAAGAAAATCGTGTGCTGATCCTTTTTTTTTATTTATCTTGTTTATTGTCTTTGAAAGCGAGGCGTTTGGGGGAAACAATGCAGTTTTCTGTAAAAGATTTATTGACGGAAAGAATTCGAAGCGCCTGTGAAATGGAATATCCGGTCTTTGAAACGAGAAATTGGTTCGGCATTTTTTGAATTTCTCTCTCCTATTTTCAAACGCGTGATGACGCGCGCGTAACCATTTAAAAGGACGGTATACAACATTATCCGCAGGATTTTCCCACAGCCTTTTCTAGTTTCCATAGAAAACCCCATAAACTTTCTCCCCGCTCGTTCTTCATAATCCTTGTCGATTCACGTTTATTCTCGTCTATTTTTTGCCGGGATGAAGACGGAGCATTAAAATTCAAAAGAGGACTGAGGAACAGAGAAAGACAACGAGCGATAAACTTACGTGTTTTATTAAAAATCTCGAAGTAGCATCTCGCGTTTCTCAAGTGTAAATAATAGATTGCTTTTGTCGTGTGGAGGATCTCTGGAGCGTCTTCGATATACTTAGATTCCTTTCTGCGAATATCACGCGATATTCTCGCAGGCAACTCTGTTCTGCCTCTTTGATCGATTTTAGTCGGTGTGTCGTTTGTACACGTTGCATCGTATGTGTGTTGTGTTATTTCTTTCATGCGTGCGGACCGACACCCGAATGCAGGTTTTGCATGATTGTGATTTGAATCGCTCAAGTTGACGACGCGCAAACGGCGACGTAATCAACTTTCACCGAGAAAATATTTTTTGTCAATGCATCGAGAGCACCTTTTTGTCGTTCTCGGAAAATTTTTTAGCTTTTTAGATTACAAATATTCAAAAACTCCAGAGATGTATTTAAATTCATTCCCGATCTCGAGCTCAGGAGTTTAATTTTGCGAAACAAATGTCTGTCGATCGATCCTCCGACGCGTAGAACCGAGTGTCTGTCAATCTGATTTCTGTCAATTTCGCGGAACGGTCTTCCATTTATTTCGTCAATTGTCTTTTTTTTTTTTTTTGTTGAAACGAAACGAGCGAGATGTTCTTCCGAAATGCGCATCAGCGGATTTAATTTAATGTGATTTATCTTCGGCGTTTTCAGAGCTTCACGTGGAATTTGGGGAGACCGGTGGACGAGGCGGAGGTGCTGCAATTAGCTGTCGTGTCGCGCGGCGTCCTGAGGAACGAAAAAGTTGCGGCGAAGTACGGACTGGTGTTGCAGACGGTGGTGCGCGAAGGCAGGATTCTGGTCTCGGACTCGCTGGTCGACCTCAATAACAAGCCGCTTCCGGTACGTGTAGTTTCCACATTTCTAATATACGACAACTTTAGCGTGCCGCATTTTTGTAAAAGAGTGAAAAAGCGTCACGATGAAACGGTTAAATATCTCTCCTTTATAGTTTTCGAAATTGTTCCTTCGAAAGATATGACGTTTCGATTCCCATGGCTCAAATACATCTTTTTCCACTTCCCGCGGAGCGTTAAGTTACATTTTTCAAATAATCTCACTCGGCGAACATTGCGAGCGATATTCTTTGTCCCGGATTTTTCACTCGGTTTTATCCATTTTTTTATCCTGGCATCATACTTCACTGTCATCGCACATACGCGATCTCGAACGTGCGTGGCATGAAAAAAAACGAAAAAGGAATTTTCTACCTTTATTTTTTGCCGAACTCGTCGTCGATTCTTCCAATTTCTGATCATCGATCCGCCACACTAATACCTCGCAACGTGTGCGTGTTGCAGGCGATGGTATGTTTCGAAATTCGCTACAATCCTCCGGACGGGAGTTGCAGCTCGTACGCTCCTTCGGAAATAATGGAGGACGAGCAACAGATGCTGATTGACATCGAGCAAAACATCGCGAATCTCGAGAAGAGTCTCGAGCAGGCAAAAGGCACAAGTAGCGGGAAAAGAAGAGGATCCTGGCACACTCCTGAGAAAACGTCGAAGAAGAGCTTTTTACCGAGAGGCACTTCTATTTCGGTCGGCGAAAAATCACCCGACGCGCGAAAACGGTGAGTGACGTGCATAAAATATATTGTCACACTTATAGTTTTTTTCTCTTGCGAGGTATAAGTTTTAAATCTCTAGTGACTGAGAACGTACGTTCTTCTAACTTCATTATCAAGAATCTCAGTCAGAAATGCTGTTTTATTCTCTGCACGTTTAAAATCACATTCTTTTTGCGAGCAATTATTTCGACATTCAAAGAGATATTAATAAAAAAAAATCCACAAAAATTTTTAAAATACAAAAACCGACTCAAACAAATTATTTCGGGAAAATGCGAAGTTTTTTAAATTTTACGATATTTAAAACGTTATTGTACTTTGTTCGTACTCTTATATTAACGCTTAAACTTTCATCATTTTCACAATATCGTGAGATCAAAGGATATTACATATAAATTATTCAGTTTAACGAAAATTATGCTGATGCGATCTTGACACATTTTCGTACTTATATATTTCGCGATAACATCGCAAATAGAGTGAAGGATCTGATAACGTTAATTTTTCTCTATATCGAAGTCTCTTGTAACTACAGAATTTAATTATTTAGTTTTGTCGCTCACGCGCTCGGAGCGATGAAATGTCACGTATTATTGCGCTTTGGTGAACATCACGAAATTACGTTTCGTTGTTCGTAACAAGAAGGGTCGATAATATATTATGGGTATATATTCACTGCAAAATACACAGTTTCATTATTCTGTCGTGCGTTGCAACACGGGAGGTGTGCGCGTTGTCGCGGTGGAATTACACGGTAAAATTACATGGAAAGCTGTAAATTTTATTTAAAATAATTGTAAAATTACTATTGAATTAACTAGCACATTACGTAACGAATAAACGATGAGAGAAAGAGCACGTGTGTGCAAATTTGCGTGCTATGTATTTTTTCTCAATCTTTAACAATATAAGTTTGAATGTGCAAGCTCGACTTTTAAAGAAATTAGTTCCCGCACGACCGTTGTAGTACATAGACCGTTGAACATACATTACTTAATAATGGTCGCTGTTGCAGCTTTTCCGCTTTTATTGCCGCTCCAATAGAAACGGGATAATTGCAAATAAGTGAAAATTGAAATTTGCACCACGTATACGTAGAGAGTTCGCGCAAATGAAGTAAAATCGCGCAAACGATAAATGAAAATGTTCATTATTAAATATTTCAAACGGAGTAAAAATCGAAAATTTGCGATCAAACATTTTGCGCGTCCGTGTCCTTTAACGGAGCAATAATTAAAAATTATTGAAACCGACAAATTACATAACAGCTATATTATATCGGATCTCTCTTTTCGTCGTGCTTTCTCGAGAAACACACATGCGGTTTCGTTTTACATTTTAAGTATAGATTCACAAGCGAAAAGGAAAGCTCTTGCTTCATGCATCATTTAAGCGAACGAATATTTTCACATGTCTTCAAGCACCGACATTACAAGAGCGCAAATGCGCTTTTCGTATTTATTTTTACGAGACCGTCTAACACTCCGCGATGCATCTTTATTACCTTCGGGCGTTTTTATCGTAAGTGTGAGAAATACGAATATAAATATTTTATATTTAAGTGCACAAACCGCCCATATTTCCCATTTTATTTGCGTCCGAGAAAGAGAAAGAGGGACTGAAGAACTTTATTCGAGAAATTCGCACTTACGGGAGTTTCGCGCTCGCGTAACGTTTTTTTTGCGGAATATGCCCGCAAAAAATAAGAATACAGCACGCGTGTCCCGTTATTGTCGCTAACATTTATCTGCTCGTTATCATCGAAGGCTGACGTGAAGAGGCTCTTTGTTACACCCCGTTCAATAGCGTTTATTTTCCGTCTCGCTCCGGTACGCGAAAAAGTAAAAGTAGACCGCGTCCAGGAAGTCCAGTTCGCTTCACGTTTTCTTTTTGCGAGACATTCGTATCCGGCGACGTGCGTGTCGCCATACGCGTCGTTTACTTTTTACTGTATACAATGTACACACGTAAAAGTGTCGCGTGTATGTATCTTTCGCTTCATTCAAGTTGGAGATTTCGACGGAATGAATGAGTAACGTAATTAATTGATCAAAGCCACTCCTCCCTTATTGACCGAAGGTGGGTCTCGCTCCGCGGCACATACTCGGATGCGTTAATGGCCAGCTTCCGACGTCATTAACGTGTTAGACCGTCGCGTTATATCGAGACGAAAAAAGATCGTCTGAGGGTGACAGAGCGCGTGTTCAGCGATGCCGGTGATGCCGACGGCGTGTTGTTAAAGTTCGTTAACGCGATGAACTTTCTCCGAGAAGGTCAGAACGGAAAAAAATTGCAAAGTACAGCGAGACTATATTACAACAAAGGACAATACACAGTTGACAGTAATTTCGCTTTTATTCGCGGCGACATTGCAGACTTTAAGCGAGTAAAAAAAAAAACGAGTAGTCGAGATTGAAACGACGGCTCGTAAAGTAATAATTGCAGGATTCGACTCGCGAAGAATGAAAGTGAGTGGTAAAATTTATCAGAGAGTAATTACTACGAGAAAGATAAAGAAAATAAGTAACACAAAAACGTCTTAATCAAAATAAATTTCAATCTTCAGCGCGTCTTAATCAGTTTACAAATTATTTTCTCTTCTGCAACTTAATCTACAAGTTAATCTGCGATTAAGATACTTAAGAAACATTGGCAATAAATAAAGATCTCGATTGTTTGCTTAACTCTTTCTTCTCTTTCTCTCTCAAGAGAGAAAACAATTAAATCTTCTGCAGCAATTCAGAAGAAATACTTTTTGCCATGCGAAGATCTTGAGTAAAATAATTTCGCAACGTGAGTGAACTTTTATCGCGAAGCTTGTACGCTCGTTGCTGTTATCTACCGGAAGTCTGTGCCTTCTTCTCGAGAAACGAGAGGAGAAAAATGTCATTCGTATTGTTTTATATACTCGGATACGTATTAGAATCTTATTTCCGGACCGACGAGGAAAAAGGTTCTTCTTTTTATATCGCGCGAACTATAAAGCTATGTCTTCTTTAACAGATTAAATTCTCTTGAGAGTGGCACTGTGTAATTTCTGTTGCTGCCGCCTCTCGAGGACGTGATCGAACTTAACCCTACGGTCCTTCTGTACGTGTGACGATACGCCCTCTCTCACTCTCCCGTTTGCAAAATCGCCCACATTCGCGACACGGTATATTATAATCGATAGACCGAGATACAGACCGGATACGACACGTTGTAGGAGTGTGAGCGCGGTATTATCGTCAATTTTAACTCGGATATTCAGCCGTTTGTTCTCACCACGACGCGATAAATGAGATATTAACATGAAGATGACAATTAAGGAATTCACTTTGAGGATTTCAGGAATTGTTTTTTTTTAATTAAAAACAAAAAGAAAAGAGAATTAATACAGAAAAAACATTTAACATAAATTTTTCGCGTAAACAGTTATATTTGAATGTATTAATTATATTTTTGTTTTACTTTCCTTAACAATATATTAAACGAGCAGATGCTTTCGAAAGCTGCTTTTCCTAGAAACTTGTAATTCTTTGTTAGAAAAAAGACTTTTGACTCAATACGGTCCCGATGTCCGAGTATATTTCACTTTGCCATTGTGTTTACGATCACGAGATTGGGGCTTAGAGAAATGGCGTCTTATCGGGGGCGGGTTTGCCGACGTTCTCGAGTGTGTAAAAAACTCGACCGGAATGATGTGAGCATGAGATGCTCGAGAAAGCAGCTTTCCCCAGATTCCGTACGGGAGAAGTGAGAAGTTATATTATATATATTTCGCGGAGCGTACGCGAATATATTAAAATCAAAACAAATTTATTGAGCGTAATCAAATGTCTGAGCTTTGATAAACGGATTTGGAATGCTAATCTGTTAACTTTCTTTCTCATGCGTTTAACAATATACAACAGCGAGAAAAAAAAAGAAAAAATTCTTTTCGTGAGAATTGAAAACCTAATAAGCTGATTAAATCAGCGAGATAATATCTTTCCACGTGCGCAAAAATGTAGAAGTTTCGCGATTTGTAACAAAAAGTAGGTTCTCAACAAAATTTGTTTGCTGAATGTGTATCGGATTCCTTTAGCACCACAACGCTGAAGAGCATGAGATCCTTTCTAAAATTGGGAAAGCAGAGACCGCCGCGTACCCGATCCTGCGATAGCGGCTCGGAAACGAGAGAACTTCTTGACAGGCGGGATTCCAGCTGTCCGACTTCAAATGAACCGTCACGAACGAATTCTATGACCTCCATCGAAACAAACGCCTCCGATAACGACAGTCAACTGAGTGCCAAAGATCCCGATCAAGAAGAGACGGTCGTTAAATCGGCCAAGAGACCGAAACCGAAGGTTGTATTTCTTATGACGATTGTTAATTTACATGTTGCATGCGCTAAATAAATTGCAGAATATTAAAATACTGTGATTTTACGAGTATTGTCATTCTTAAACAATGAAAAAAAAAAAAAAAAAGAAAAGAGTTTTAAATTTTCTTGCGCAGAAATTTCGAAGAGAATTACGTTTCTGAAACTTTGAATTGGAAATGTTCGCGAAGAGAGACCGTAATTTCTCGAGGAAATGAAATGATTTCTAAGTGTCAGAGCGGATCGCATTAAACATTTACGATAATACTGACGTGGCAATCACGTATAAATGATGGCGCAATTGTCCTTTAATGAGATTGAGATCGATCAGCTGGGAAAAGAGAGCAAATGCAATATAACTTGCGAGTCAAACAAGGAGAGACGATAGCAAAAGTTTTGAGAGCTTGTTGTTTTTTGTTGCAAGCAATTTTTGGATATTACACGTCCGTATATTTGGTAGTTTTTTATCTTATTAGTGTATAATCTTCGGCTCATACAGAGGTGTATTATAATATATGTGCGATATTTATTTCTAAATTATTTGCAACACGTATCAAATATCTCATTACGTTAATTGCATTATACGCGTTGCTCGATATATCGCTCTTTCTAAGTGCCGAACCGAGAGAGAATATAAATACGCACGCTTTATGAAAATACTTTGAAGATAATGGAAGTGCACTCTCTAAGCGATGCATTTCTCTTCTGTTTGCCGTATTACACGGCTTATGACTCTTCTTTTTAGATTTAAGGGCGTGGCTTCCTCACGTGGCGCTTTATATTCTCTCTCTCTCTCACTTTTTTCTCTTTTTTTTTTCTCTCTCTCTCTCTTCTGCGTTAAAACACAAGTTACTTGAATCAGGTTGAATCGCGAACTTTTCTCGTTTTTTTTGCAGACGAGCGACACCGGGCAAAGTGCGTTAAAAGCTCAGGATTACCAAGTGTGCGTTACAATCATCGAGGCGAGGCAGCTCGCCGGCCTCAACATGGATCCGGTGGTTTGCGTGCAAGTCGGAGATCAGCGCAAGTACACAAGCGTCAAAGAATCCACGAATTGTCCGTACTATAACGAAGTAAGAATTATGAAAATTTTCGCGCGCCTCTTTGAATAACGATCTGGCGAATATCAAATTGCACGAATAAAACTTTGTTATATTATTAAAAATTTTTAAAAAGAGTATAATCGTATTATGTTAGAGAATATTATTAATAATATATTTATTACTTATTATTACATTAATATTTTATTTTAGTTTTTACATGTAATTGGTACATTACATTGTTTATATTTACAGTATTTTGTCTTCGACTTCCACATGCCGCCCGTCATGCTGTTCGACAAAATCATTACGTTGTCGGTAAGTTCATTTGCATGTGCGCGTTAATTGTTGCCGTCCAGGAAAAAAAAAAAGAATTAATCCGCTCATCGGTGTGCAATATATACAAAACGCGATTAATTCCTTGTTCAATTTCACTTTGTTGCACAAATTTGTGCTTCGCTCGCGTGAATAATTACCACTTGATATGGATATTCGGTTGAGAGTATCGGGAATCGATCGTTGAAGGAGACTCGAGAGCAGATACATTTAAATGCGAATTGTTTCTCAGACGAGTGTCTGATACTTGATGATGCTCAAGATGCGAATGAGAGAGAAAGGATAAGAAAAAGATCGCTCAAACAGCACGTCTTTTAACAATTACGCAGGTGCAGCAATCGCGGAATCTCTTGCGCGCTAATCTAACACTGGGCATCTTTAAGTTAGACATCGCGACGGTATGGGCACAACCAGGTACAAGGTTTTTACATTGTCCAGAGAACGAATGGGTTTTAACGCTCGATGTACACTTGGAGTTTTTCACGCGCTAAATCCGGAGAGAAAAAAATGGCGCAATCCCCTGCGCGATTTAATTACAAATTAAAATTATTCTATCGTTGACAAAGACACGATTTACATTACAAAATAATATAGAAAACAAATCATTGGGGATAGCAGGCAAATAAATTCACAGAATGCAAACTATTTTAATCTCTCTTATTTGATTATTCTATATATATATAGAAGAATCTTCGATATGTTCTATTTGTGCGACGATTCGTAAATAGAAAATGTCATCACCTTGTATGAAAAGCGATTTATTCGTTATTCCAGAGGTTTGTAATTTTAAAGTGGTTTTTTTACTAGATTGTGTGTAGTTGCATAAATTGAATTAAATTCTCTCAAGTGTACATCAAGTATATGAGACTCGCAACAATTTTTTTTAATGTTGGCAATGTGCGTATTTTATTTCGTTATCAATAAATAAAACAAATCTCTTTCTTTCTACCTATTCTTTCTTTCTACATCGTATGTTTCTTTGCCTGCAAACTCTGAGTTATGTCGCGTCTTCGTCCAGCTGCGGCAACCGCAAAGAAGAATCGAATTTCTACTATACATATATATATATATAATATATATATGAGTTGCTAACAAGAAACTTTCACAAAGTTGCAACTCGCCTTTCAATTTCTCGTGCCAAATGTTTCAGTTTCGTCAAAGTGCGTGCATGCGCGCGGAATTTTAATTTTTGCAATCAGGCAATTATACGCAAGTAATAAACGAACACGATAAAAATTCCGGACGAATTTTGCAGACGACTTTTGTTTTATAATATTGAATTTCACTAATGAAAGCGAAATTATTTCGCTTAAAATATTAATCCTGCAACATGCACGCTTTTAATGATTTTAAAATTTCGTGTGTTCTTCTTTGACTCATGTCGTTATATGTAATAATCTACATAATAAAGTGGCATTAACGTTTTATTTTAAATTCCAGTCTGGAAAGTATAGCTATTATGTAACTTGTCGAAATCGATTTCACTCGGAACAAGATTCGGAATACTTTTACTGTCTCTTTTCTTTTTTTCTTGCTTCTAAAAGAAAAGGAAAGAACACAATCAATCGGAGTTCCGATCGGAATTGGTTTTAAAAATTGGTTTTACATAATTTCTGTTTACAATCGCTGCCGAATATTTTATGCCGCGGTATTGTTAGCAAATGAGAAGAATCTCGAGACGGTGATTACAACGAGAATAAAAATTTTTAAATATATTTCGATGCACAGAGAAAAAATACGCCTACACAGTCACGTTAATAACACACTTTTTTACATAACGATGAGTAATTAAGCGACACACCTGTGTTTGCAGATATAATATAATATTGAAAATGGAAAAAGTTTTGCTAACAATTTTTCTTTCCGAAAAAAAAAGACAGTAGTTCGCCTACTCGCGCAATCAATGTAATTGTATTTTATCTGCTGTGCGCACGTTCTTTTGATATCTAACGAAATCATCGCGCGCCAAATTGATCGCTTCGAGAGAAATTGTTAGGAGAAAAGAGTGTCGGCGAAATATCAATCGTCACTTGTCGCGTCCAACGTTCGTTTCGCGGGAATAAGAGTATTCTGTTTTTATCGCGAATTGTGTCCGCATGCTTTTCACCTTTATCATAGATGTTAATTGTCACAGGCATGTATATATATATTTTTGCAATATTGTGTGTAATACGCTCGATAACTTAATTCCGAACCACGCGATTTCTCATCTGCGTTATATAAACAGAGATTTATGCTTTATTCAAATTTTATATAGCGTTCTTTTAATAATAAATCGCTCATCATGTTTTTCGGCTTGATATATTTGTTTTGGCGTATGGATTCTCTGCATCTATGTTTTACGCAACTATGGGATTTAAATTTTAAATATACACCCAACTATGTTTGTTTTCAAATTCCAGTAAGAGCGTCCAACATTTTACGTTCAACATATATAATGAGACAATTAGCATGCGCTGGAAATTTGCGAAATTCGCACTCGACTTCAGTTGTGTAATTTTATCGTTAAAACTTCGTTTTTTTTTTTATATCGTACCTTATGAAAGATCAGGTTGTAATAAATACAGATTCGAAATTTTGTTGCGATGTTTTGTTAAGCACATTTCCATTTTTCATCAAATTGATGTTTTTATACTCAACCGATCTTAAAATATTTATATAGAGGCAGAAAAAAAATAATTTGCAGAGAGGAATATTTAAATATGCATCCACGGGCAAAGTTATGTGAGAATTTTGATCAAAAATTGTTTTTTATCTTGAACATACTCGCTCATGTTATTTAAATTAGGATACTTGATTTTTTTTCTTGATTAATTTCCATAAAGAAGAGAGATTCAAATATTTCGTGCGATTACTTCGAGATAGATTTAGTAATCATCGATTTTCTATTTTCTTAGTCAAATTACAAAGTGTCACGGTTTCTTTGAACTTTAATAAACTTTGAGTAAACTAATAATATCATCACACAGTTGAAGGTCTTGAGCGAAGTATCGATTTATGTAGGTAAATACATAATGCTATCGTTACGGTAGTTTTAATTGGGACTGTGTGTCATTAAATGCGCGGATGAGAGAGACGCATGTGATGGTTCTCGGAAGAAGCTTTGTATATACAAATGTTTGAAAGAGGAAATAATAAAAGTGTCTGTTTGAATGTGCCCGAAAGGGCATATTCGCGCGCTTTGAATTCCTCCTACGTCGCGGCTCTAAAAAGAAATTATCGCGTAGAAAAGTAACAACACCGCAATTATTTCGATCGTTTTATACGCGGTGTTCTGCAAGAGGAGCGAAGCTTCTTTTAATTGCTTCTTTTTTGTCTTGCAAATCTCTTTTTACAATTTTCACCTACTCTCTCTCTCTATCTGTACTTTGTGACTGTTTAATTGCGAGCTACGTGAATTAAAAAATCTGAAGAGTGTCATCTCTCGGAAGAGAAGAGATTTAAACGTGAGAATAAAAATAATAAAGAAAAAAAAACACTAAAATTTGAAAAACAAAAAACAAAGTTTTAAAATTATTTCGATTTATTATTTAATACAGCAATGCTGCTTTTTCGAGTGAACTCTTCAGCGTAAATTATTAATTTCTCATATGTGAACGTTTCTCTCGTATTTGTGAATTTCTCTCGTTCTCGGACGCGAATTGTTGTTGTCACGAGAGTCGACATCGGTAAATTTTGTAATTCCCAGACCATCAGTTCTACCACAAATGGGCCCTGCTCACCGACCCGGACGACGTGGCCGGCGGACCCAAGGGATATCTGAAGTGCGACATAAGCGTCATCGGCAAAGGCGACACCGTGAAAATACCGCCTAAGAGCGAGAAAGACGAGGACGACATTGAGGGCAATCTTTTGTTGCCGGACGGCGTGCCGATAGAGAGACAACGCGCGAGATTCGTAGTGAAGATCTACCGTGCTGACGGCTTGCCAAAAATGAACAGCAGTATTATGGCGAACGTGAAGAAGGCCTTCACTGGAGAAGTGAAGGATCTGGTGGATCCTTACGTTCAAGTATCCTTCGCCGGACTCAGCGTAAGCATTCTTACATATTTGATCATCACGCATAAAATCTGCATGTTTTATCGACGCGAATTCTCGTACTTTATTAAAACACTCTCTCCGCCAATGTATCGCGTTGGACTTGAAAATTTTAATACTAAAAACAAAACTATTTAAAACTTTGTTAGATAAATTAAAAACAAAAAACTAATAATATGGAATTGTACGGATTTTTATTCGTAAATCGTACAACTTGTTTTGTGTGAAAATTAGTTTTGCACAAACGCGCGTACGCTTGAAAAAATATACGTAATTGGTGACAGACACAACAACAGCGTGGAGTGCTGCTAGACGTCACGAGCCGGTTTTGTTTTCTGTTTGCGGCACTTTAGGGGAAAACTAGCGTGAAGAGGCACAGCTACGCGCCAGTGTGGAACGAGCAGATAGTTTTTACCGAGATGTTTCCACCCCTTTGTCAGAGAATCAAAATACAATTGTGCGACAATGATCCGGTACACGCCACCGTCATCGGCACGCACTTTGTCGACCTGAAACAGATCAGCAACGACGGCGAGAAAGGTTTTCTGCCGACGTTCGGTCCGGCGTTCATTCATCTTTACGGCAGCATCAGAGACTACAGTCTCATAGACGAACATTCGACGCTGAATACTGGTTTGGGCGAAGGAATCTCGTACAGAGCAAGGTTGCGATAAATAGTTACATTCATCTGTTACATATGTAATAAAATATACACACTCGTTTTTTCCGATTGTTGTTCGCGTGTGTAGGCTACTGATAGCGATACGAACCGAGATCACCGATAACGTGGAAATAGCACCGTTGGAAGTCGAGGTGGAGCCGACGGTTCCGGTGAACGAAACTGCTTACGCGAGGAACGAAGAGTTCTTTTTGTTTGCCACAATCATGGACGCGACCATGATCGATAAGAAACTCTGTGACAAGCCGATGTATTTCGAAATATCGATTGGAAACGCGGGCAACGCACTCGACGGTCACAACGAAAGTTTCAAGGTGACACAAACATCTACCGAAAATTAATTACCGAAATATTAATGTCTTTTCGAAAATGTTTCTTCTGAGAGAAACGAGAAAAACCCTGTTTCGAACTTTAATTGAGAAAGTTTTTCTTTTAATAACAGTAAGACGCGACAAAGAACAGAAAAACTTGTTTTCTCTCTCAAGAATGAAGTCTGTTTTTCTCGTCGCAGATGTGCGATCCGTCGAAAAGCGGAACGGCCGGCGAGGAAGATGAGCTGCAAGAAGTGCTCGCCGGTTCTTGGCAGAGCACCACACCCGCCAGCAAGCCGATGACGCACGACAAAATTTATTATTTTCTGCCGTATTGGGACGACAAGCCGTGTCTTCACGTGAGAAGCATATGGCCGGATTACAGACGCAGGATGTACAACAGCAATATTATCGGCAAAATTGTTGATAAGCTGGTACGCAAGTAGTTTGCAGATTTGATGATCATTAATTACAGAACAGAGAGAGAAGTTTACTTAAACACAAGATTCGTGTTCGCGCTTTCCACATTTTATTTTCAGAATTGAAATCTCAAATGTGAAAAGCGAATTTCAGAGTTCGTGGAAAGCGTATCCTGAACTCGACTGATCCTTGCGTTTCAGGAGGAAGGATTGGCGGAAGTGCAGTCGCACTTGGAGGACTCGACGTGCGAGAAGCTGCTGAAGAGCACCCTCGAGGATCTGAGCGCTAATTGCAACCGGTACGTCAGCATTAGCAAGTCCAGCGTGACCGGTCCGGGCGTCGGGAAGACGAAGCTGGACAAGGAGCGCACGAAGCTATGCCAGCGGGAGTTGGAGAACATCGGGATCATGTCGCGTAATCTCAAGGCGCTCGTGACCAAGAGCAGCTTCAAGGAACGACTCAAGACCGCTCAGAGTTACTTGCAGAAATTGAAGTTTCTCGTCGAAGATGTTAGTATAATTTTTTTCGTTTTGGAAAACGATATTTCGCGCGCGTACGCTTTGCCTAATAGAATTGCTCGATCTTCGTTGCAGCCGCAAGATTCGCTGCCGGACGTGTTCATCTGGGTGATCAGTTCCGGGCGGCGAGTGGCGTATCAGAGAATACCGTGTCGCGAGCTCATCTACTCGGTGGTGGACGAAGAATGCGGCCGACACTGCGCCAAGGTGCAGACCATGTTTCTCAAGGTGGGCATGTATACAAATGTGTATTGAGAAATTAAAATAAATCGAATGCAGTCTCTGGTGCAAATTTTAAAACTTGAGTAGCGATAAAAGTCGGGTATTTGTCAAGTATAAACCGCGACAGATTTGATTAGTCACTTTGGTTCTGCGTCTTTCTGGACATCGAATAACTTCAGCTTCCAGGCAAAAAGAGATTCGGACCGTCGGGATGGGCGATTCAGACGAAGTTGCAGATCTATATGTGGCTGGGAATATTGAAGCACAAAAAGTACTTCATTCATGGCTTACCGAAGGGATACGAGATCAGCCATGAGATCAGGAACGTGGACAGACCGCGTGCTCTTCCGCCTACCGTCATTCACTACGTTCAGAAACGCGTGCGTATTTCTTTCACATGTCCGTGCGCAATTTCCTTGAACACATGACAACCTAAAACCCAAAATCGATCGTTAGAAATTTCAACTGAGAGCCCACATGTATCAAGCGAGATCGCTGATCGGCAGCGACGCCTCCGGTCTCTCGGATCCGTTCGCTCGGGTAGTCTGCGGCGAGTTGTGCAAAAGCACTCAGGTGATCGACGAGACTCTCAGTCCGACGTGGGACGAACTGTTGCTGTTCGACGACATTCTGATCTACGGCGTCGCCGAAGAGATAAAAAAAGACCCGCCGTCTATCGTCATCGAGCTGTTCGATCAGGACAAAGTAGTAAGTCAGATCTGGTTTCTGGCCTGATCACATATATTTTTTTTACTTTTCTTGTTTGTACATATATTCTTCTTTGTGTTTTTTTGTTTCGCGAAGTAAAAGAACGCCGATCAGGAAACTAAATAGATTAAATTTTGCTGGCATTGCGCGGATTTTTTCTTATAAAGTGGGTACTTTTTGATCAATTCTATATACAAGATCCAAGAATTGCTTTTAAAAATTAAATCAATAAATCGAATACTAAGAAAGATAAATTTTGCGCTACTTCTATGATTTTCGTAATCGTTCTTTTTACAGAGTCATAGTGTAGCTATGGACATAAAACTGCATGAGGGCTCTGCTTTAACAGTTTGTATACAACATACCTATTGGACATTTATACGATGACGGATAACACCGACGCACTTCTTCATCACTCGTATCGGAAACACGCACGATAACACGCTTGTGCATGGCATTCGTCGTTTTGTTTTTTTGGAACGTAGATGAACTGTGGCATATACTTTGCGATGTGTGTCGGAATTCGCCAACTATTTCGGAAGTTGCGTGCAATTCTGCAAGTTTTCAACTTGCGAAATTGTCGTAGTCAGCGAATATTAACACGCGTTGCATACACAAACACGTACTGTCATAACTGGCAAGTGGTTTTCGCAGAACTTGCTTCTCTTTGTGGTTTCATGCAATTGCGGTAACCAAAATACACACAAGTACCTTGTTTATTAATGTATTTTTTTCTGCATCAAAACCTGTGGTAGAAACGGTTTCAACATTGTTGTGAGAAAGTATATAGAAGACATTAAAAAAAACTTTTCTCGAATAGACTTTTTTCTAACATATAAATAAAATTTCACTACAAGTGAAATTAAATTGTTCTACGTATGAAATTTAAAGATCATGCGCTTTTAATACATTTTTAAAAATTTCATAATCTATACATTTTGTGTAAGTCCGTAAATTCTTTATTGCGAAGAGATATTTAAGTGTTCTCTACATATATTCGCGATTATGTAAGTTCTTGCGCCTTATTTGACTTGAATTATAAAACAGGTTTGTTAATCTCCGCATCTTCACCTTTCACCTTTCGTTTTCATTCTGCTCACGAATATCGCGCGTGTATAACCACATTCAAATTTAAATGTATTAAATTTTACCGGTGTTGCGTTTATATTTCTTCCCTTAACAGAATTTGCTCGCACTCTTGTGTGTACGATCGATCATTCCGTCGTATCTTTATCACGTTCGCATCTGGATTTTTTACGTGACTTTTCAGGGAAAATCGGAATATATCGGCCGAGCGATCGCGCGACCTCACGTCAAGCTCGCCTCCGAGGCGTACGCACCCCCTCAATATCCGCCGTCTCTAGAATGGTACGACATCACCAGGGGTGCCTCGAGGGCCGGCGAGCTTCTTGCGGTTTTCGAATTGCTCGAATATCCCTCCTCCAAAGATTACGGCTTCCCCACGCTGCCGGATCCGAAAGACTTCAGCTCGGGATCCCAGCCCCCGGGCACCGGGCAGGATCAGGGCCCGATTCTTCCGGTGCCCGTGGGAATTCGGCCTACCTTGTCAAAATATCGGTAAAGCGCGAAAAAAAGCTCTCTTCTGTTTTATCTGTAAATAAAAGTTTTTTCAAGAGAAAGAATTTAAATTTCAGATATAAGATGCACACATTGTTAGAATATTATTTACAAATGTTTTTTTTTTTTTTTGTAGAATCGAGGTGCTCTTTTGGGGTTTGCGTGATCTGAAGAGAATTCATCTTTTGACCGTTGACAAGCCTCGCGTGGACGTCGAATGCGCCGGTCACATTCTCTACTCGTCTGTCATAGCGAACGCGAAGAAAAATCCAAACTTCAACACGCCGATCAAATTTATGGAACTGGAGCTTCCCGAGCAAGAGCTTTATCGACCTCCATTGACAATAAGAGCAGTGGACTGCCGGAGTTTCGGCAGATACACCCTCGTCGGTACTCACACTATCAACTCGATCCACAAGTACATGTACTATCCTTTGACCAAAAGGGCGAAGGACGCGCAGGAGAGGAAGAAGAGTTTGTATCAGCTGCAGTGCACAGGTAATTACATAACAAATCGATGACAAGGCACTTCGAGACTGCTTTGTAATTAAGTAAGCTTTGCAACAAATGGAAAACTCGATGTAAATAACACTAAAAAATTTCGAGTCAGTTGCAGTATATAATTAAATCAAAGTGAGATAATAATATAGTGATTCTCCGTTATTACGGAATACGATATTTTATTTTTAATCGTGCTGCAATTAGAAAGAAAGAAGCTTCATTTAACGCAATAAATTCTGTCGCTCATTATAAAAACGTCAGTTGGAGACGTGACAATTTCAAAAATAAATTTATTCTTTAGTGACGTTATTGAATTATGTCACGTTTATTTTGAACGATTAGTTAAGTTAATAACTTATATTCTTCACGTTTGTGTAAGTTTTAATATTGAATACATTTGCATAATAGCTCTCGATCAGTCTAAATCGAGATACCAGCAAACGTCGGTGCCCGACTCGTTGACCGACTTGGAATCCAACAACGGTGACACCATCATCACTCTTGGATTCGAAATAGGATGCGGTCCTACGAAAAAGGACAAAACGGAGCAGAACATACGCAGAAAGCAGAGCTTGATCAATGACAACAGCGTTGGTGCGTTTTTGCGAAAGCTGCATTCTTATCTATTTACTTATTAATTGCAATTTTAAAATATTTGGAGTATCTTTTGGAAATCAAATAATCGAATTCTTTAATTTTAACACAAAAAAGCAAAATATTATAACATTTGCAGGCGATTTGGGCGCGTTGGAAGATGGAGACGGCTGTCAGGATTGGTGGACGAAGTACTTCGCGTCCGTGGAGGCGATGATCGAGGAGAACAAAGAGCTGCGTAAGGAAAAGTCTATATTCCAGGCCCAGCCGAACGGCACGCTGCCGATGTACCTGGACGATGTCGTTACGCAGAGTCAGTTGGCCGCTTCGGGCGACAAGAATGTCGGGATCACTCCCACGAAGAAGCTGTTCGGCCTAAAGTCAACGGCGAACGCGGCGAAATTTGTCTCGAAGCTTAGCCCGAAGCAAACGCAACGCAAATCCAAGAGGACCGCGTTGCTGAAGATCTATCCGGGAGAGCTGGAGGCGCAGCCCGAGTTCGAGCAGTTCAAAGAGTGGCTGCACACCTTTGAGCTGTACCGCGGCAAGAAGACCGGCGACGAGACCGAGGACGAGTCGAGAATCGTCGGCAACTTCAAGGGCGCGCTGAAGGTCTACAAGTGGCCGCTGCCCAAGGACCTGGTGGATCACACCGTGATGGGTTTCGATCCGCAGTACGGCTTTTTCCAGGGTGTTCCGTCGAACGAGCCGATTCACGTTCTAGTGCGCGTGTATATTGTCAAGGCTAACGATCTTCATCCATGTGACTTGAACGGAAAAGCGGATCCCTACGTGGTTTTGCAACTAGGAGGCAAGAGGATCAGCGACAAAGAGAATTACGTGTCAAAACAACTGAATCCTGTCTTCGGAAAGTATGTATTTCGTGTGTGTGTATTCTCATATATTTGTCAAAGATACATTTTTATATTTGCGATCTCTTGCGCGTTTTCTCAAGATGCTTCGAGATCGAGGCGACGTTTCCGCAGGACTCGCTGCTCACCGTGCAGGTCCTGGACTGGGACTTGGTCGGAGCGGACGACATGATCGGCGAGACCAAGATCGACCTGGAAAATCGCTTCTACAGCAGACACCGCGCTACGTGCGGGATCGCGAAGAAATACGACGAGTGAGTTTTAACAACGTGGTAATTATCCCGACGTGCGTGGCAAATAAATTACAAACTCCGGCGGTGGAACAAGAGTCGCGTCACGCAATTCAGCGATTTAACAATGACTTTTACCACGGCAGTAACTATTTATTTAAATCTGGTGTGAAATCGGTGAAGGACAAACTATTCCGCGTTGTAATTTACTTTTAACAGAGGATTTTTCTCTGTAATCGCAACTTTTATTTACTTGAGCGCATTTTTCTTTCTAATCTGACACGTATCACAGCGATAAATCTTTTTCTAAAATTACGTGGTTTTTTTTAATTATATATATCGGTTTTTCTACGTTAAAAAAAAAACGTTTCTAAACACTTTGTGAAAGATATCTCGGTTTGTACGCACACAAATGGATATCGATAAATTACATCTTTCAACATGTCAGATAAAAATATAAAAAAACTCAAGTGAATTGCTATATATAAGAATACTTAGGCACTGAGCGTTTTTTTTTTTTTTTTTGCTCTAGATCTGGTTACAACAAATGGAGAGATGCAATGAAACCGACTCAGATACTCTCGAAATTGTGCAAGGATGGCAAAGTCGACGGACCGGTGTATTCTCACGGTCGTGTTACAATTGGTAGAAAAACATTTTCCCTCTCAAACGAGGAAATGGAATATTACGTGCACACAAAAGGTATGCAAACACAATGAAATATGAGAATTATGTGCAAAATCAATACCTCGGTGCTTGACTGTACGCGCGCGCGTACATGTGTGTGTATACTCATGCATAATTAGTTAAACAGACTCATTTTATTGTATAAGGATCAGAAAATTACTAAAATACAAATTCAGCTTACAATATACAAGTATTTTATTCAATAAAGTTTTTTTTCTGGTTTTATTTCACTAGGAATCGAAGAACATCTCGCTTTGGCGGTTCTTCATCAGTGGAACGCCTTTCCGCGAATAGGTTGCGCTCTGGTGCCCGAGCACGTGGAAACCCGACCGCTCTACAATCCTGAAAAGCCCGGAATCGAGCAGGGAAAATTGGAAATGTGGGTGGACATGTTTCCAATGGACATGCCGTCGCCCGGACCGTCTATCGACATATCACCCAGGAAGCCCAAGAGTTACGAGTTGAGAATTATCATATGGAATACAGACGATGTGGTTCTAGAAGATGACGCCTTTTTCACCGGCGAGAAAATGAGCGACATTTACGTGAAAGGGTAACGCGACTTAAATATATTTTTATTTTACACAGAGAGTTCTATATAGAAAACTTATTGTTCACATTTTAACGTGTTTAACAGATGGCTAAAGGGACCAGAAGACTGTCAGTCCACTGATATTCATTACCGATCGCTAACCGGCGAGGGAAACTTCAACTGGCGCTTCATATTTCCGTTCGATTATCTGGTAGCGGAAGAGAAGATCGTCATTAATCGCAAGGAGAGTCTATTCAGCTGGGACGAAACCGAGTGCAAAATACCGGCGCGTCTGGAGTTACAAGTATTTTTGCATCACGTCTTCCCGATTTTTCTCTTGTTCCAACCGGTATAATATAAGCGCGACACGTTTTGGTTTAAAGGTCTGGGACGCGGATCATTTCTCCGCGGACGATTTCCTGGGTGCAATAACTCTCGATCTGAATCGGTTTCCTCGAGGCGCGAAGAACAGCAAGCTCTGCTCGTTGAGCATGCTGAAAACGGACGGTTCTGTGCCGATGGTCAACATCTTCAAGCAGAAACGCATAAAGGGATGGTGGCCGTTTTACGTGAAGAAAGAGAACGAAGACATGGAGCTAACGGTAGGTTGAAATCGAAGATGTTAAAGATAAAAGAGTCTTCAGTAATTTGCTATTTTTTGTGTACAGGGTAAGGTCGAGGCTGAAATACATCTACTGACGAAGGAAGAAGCCGAGAAGAATCCTGCCGGTTTTGGTAGAAACGAGCCGGATCTCCTGGACAAACCAAAGTTGGTTTAAGATTAAATAACGTTCTTTTATTTTATTTATATTTATTTAAAAAAAATTGTTTTGTGTGTTTTAAACTTACAGTCGGCCGGACGCTTCTTTCATGTGGTTTCTCAATCCGCTGAAGTCCATCAAGTACATAGTCTGGCACAACTACAAGTGGGCTATCCTGAAGGCCATGATCGCGATCAGTTTGGTCGTGCTCCTGCTCTTGTTCTTCTACGCGATACCAGGTTACTCCGTGAAAAAGCTCTTGGGAGCTTAAACTATTTATCACCAAAAAAAATATATAATTACTGTTTCTAGAGAACAATTCGACGATGTAATTCGCTATATTGTTACGTTTTAACGAAATCAACGTGAAGTAGAATGTAATATTCTTCGTCAGAGATTAATTTCTCTTATTTTTTTTTTTTAATTCGCATTGGCTTGTGACGATGAAGAATTATTTTATAGCGCACTGAAGAAAACGACACATCAATATATCTATGTAGATCTCAAGATAGAGCTCAAGAGAATACATACAAAATATTTTTAAGAAACTAGAGAAAAAAGAAAACGACAATTGAAAAACATCATGTACAAAATATCAGAGAGAGAGAGAGAGTGAGGTTGAAATATTTTTGGAAGAGATAAAAAGAAACTAAGTTTTTCGTCTTTCGCACTGTTTAATATTATGAATGTTAAAAACAATAGAGATTATGTCTTACACGCGGTACCTGCACACACAATCTCGTTATAGGAGATTTTTTAATTTATCTCATTTATCTTTCTCACACGATGTAGCTTGTAGTCAAAAAAAGAGAACAGAACTTTATTCGGTGAGTTTTATAGTGGACCAACGTAACGCTAGAAATAGTCGCAAACTGTAACATTGTAAATAATTCATAACGCAGTTGCATGAAAGAGAAACTTATGGAGAAGCGAGAAAAATGTATTGCAGAGAGGCGGCTTGTGTGCAATGATTTACTTTTTACTCCTAACGTTCTCTGTCCAGCTACTGTTCTGTGTTTCGCGGGCGAAAACGGAATAAATCACTATTACAGTCCCCCCATTGTCATCGGATTGCTCATTGTAAATTATAAGAAAAAAATAACTATATATGTGTGTGTAAAAAAAATCGAGATAAATAAAAAGTCTGATATCTGTAAAATAATATGCCACTTTATTGTTCTGTGGACAATGCTGAGAATTTATTAGCTACGATCATATCGTTGTCCTCGCCCGACGAGTTACTGATCGCTGCATCTACAGATGGTTCCTCTTCGTTATCGGTATCATCGTCTTCAGACGATATGTACTCAAGCGTATTTAAATCATCTTTTTTATTTCTGGCCTGAATCCATCTCACCATCTCGACATCTGTGTGGTTCTCCCATTTTTCTGAAAAAATATTATGTTCATATAAAAGAAAAGTGAAAATATAAAAATACATTTATATATTTTATTTTACTTTATAATTTACGGCTAATATAAAGTAAAATTATATTTTACTTTATATTTTATTTTACTCAAATATTTAATCTTACCTCTTTCATCAGTCCAATTCAGCGGATATACGTACAGACAAATCTTTCCTTCTAACGCCATTCGTAGTAACGAATTCGCTGCTCTGTACGAATCCAATCTACCCGACCGGGCGTTCTTGAAATCTTTCTTGATAGCCCATCCGTCGCAGATGTCCATAGCGGACCACGTGTCGTCGTTCTCCGGATGTGGGATCTTTAAGAGTTTTGGTAAGTCTATTCTCTCGGCCAGAAACTTGATGGCCGTGTATGGCTCCCTGACTTGAGCGATCGGAAACGAGCCCATCAGTATCTGCAGGTGTTTGGGCACGATCGAGGGAAAGACCAAGCCGGGACAGTCGCACAGACGCACGGTCTTCGTGAGATGAATAGTTTGAAAGTGCTTGGTGTGACCGGGTGTTCGGGACACGCTCACAACTTTCTTGCCCATCAGCGCGTTCATGAGAGATGACTTTCCCACATTCGGAGTACCGATGCATCCGATGGTGAGAACGCCGTTCTTGTATTTCTCGTGTTCGAAATAAGTAGTGTCCGCCGTCTCGATTGTTACGTTATCCTTGTGCTCTATGTCGTCGAGATCGTATTCCGTGTGCATCTCCTCCTGAATCTTATCGTGCCAAGAGCTCAGATCGACCTTGTCCTTGACAATGTCCTTACAGGTCTCCAGCAACTTCTGCGCTCCCTCCGCGGCCATTTTCAATTTTCCTCTTCGACGACGTTTCTTTATACCTCCTTCCTCCTCACTCGTGTTACCGCGGAGATTGTAAGTGGGATACGACGTGAACATTAAAATGTGCAGTTTGGGATACTGAATGCGAAAGTATTCCCGCCAGGCCACGACCAAGGCCGGAGGCGCCAGATCCACTTTATTCAACACCAAAATCATGTCTTTCTGCAGCTTGTTCGTCACGTAATCGTACAAGTACGGGGGAAACATCAGGACAGGATATCGAATGTCAACAATAATCAAGAGAACGTCTGACATCTCCAAGACTCTCCACAACTGACGCCAAGTTTCTAAATTTAGTTCAAAGTAACTCAACTTTTCTAACTTTTCCATATTTTTTAAATATTCCTAAACACAAAAAGGTGTTAGTTTTAACAAATTTCAGAATTTTATCTAGCGCAGACTGCATAAATACATACTGTGAAGTATCTATGTTCAATTATATCCAACTGTTCTTTTGTCATATTGAAATTCCACGGTGGACGCTTTGGCATATCAATCTCAGGTGGAAAATAATTGTCGGATGCTTCTTGATCTTTGAGGCTCACAAATTCGAGAGTTTTAAAAGCTTGTTCTTTGCGCTGTCGCAATTCCTGATTCGACTCTTGAAAGAACTGTAGCGCGTACCTATTGTGCTTCGATTTTCCACTCCCCGGCTGCTTGTTTATTTTCTGCACTTGTTCCACGCTGCTCGTCTCGCTAGAACATCCCTCGTCGCAATCATCCTGATGAACTGAAACGTACATATATATTTGTTGTTTAATCATACGTAACTTATGTTGTGCTTCTAATCGCTTTCTTTCGATAAAACAACTGTTTGAAGTATAACGACATCGTTATTCTTTATGAAAGTAATTTACACATACCACCAAAGGTCCGTTGCCGCTGTTTTTTAACTTGCATTTGTTGCTTTTTGGCTTTTCCGCTGAACGGAATTTTTCGTCTTCCCTGCGGCATGTTTTTTTCAATTGCGTGTAACCTCTCCGACTCACTGTGCTTATCAGAGGCTCGAAAGTGCTAATCAACTATAATCTTGAGTAATTTTCAAGTTTATCTCTTTGTTTGTTTGTTGATTTCAAAGAGACAAGCTGCGCCAACTTTCGCCGACAGAAATTTAAACACACACGTTTGCAATCAGCTGATCAGGTGATTCTAATTATCGATCTAACCTTGCCGCGCTCCGAAGTAGTTCTGCGCTTCTTGCGTTGAGATGCGCAGTGTTTAACCAATCAGAACATCTTTTAATTCTGAACGGAGAGAGAGAGAATAGTTTTCTTTCGCAAAATTTTTAATAACAATTAAATTGTTATAATTTTTGAACTTTTGTTATCCTAATTTTGTAGCAAGAGCTCTAAGGTCTCTGCATGCAAAATTTCATTCATTTTCTATGATTAATATGAGAGATACGATGACCAATATGAGAGATATAGCCATTTTTCGCTTAAGGTTTAAGCGAGAAACTCGGCCGCTACGGGCTAAATTTCAAATGTGTTACCAGGATCACAGAAAGTGGCAGGAGCTTTGCTATTAGGAGGTGTAGGAAAGCAAGT